>WAAB01021968.1:52458-200044 GCA_013389865.1 Piaya cayana
GAGGTGCTAAGGGGTATGGTTTAGGGATTGATAGGAATGGTTGGACTCGATGATCTGGTGGGTCTCTTCCAACCTGGTTATTCCATGATTCTATGATTCTAAGTAGAAGAAATGCTTAGTGTTTGTCCTGCTCGGAATCATCCCCCCTGCACTGAAACACAACAAAAAGCAGCTGTGTGATAAGGCATCTTGTGGAATAGATGGCACAACGTATTTCTGGAATTCACATAATGTTTTAGGGTATGAACAGTAACAGTAGGCTTTGATAAGACGACATATGGCACCAGAACTGTTTCCCTTGGTAAATAAGAGTGTGTACATAGTGTTAGCATGAAGACATGAGCATTTCAGGTTCCCCTCTGGTTCAGATAATCTATGCCAATTTCAACCTTCGTGTGAGTAGAATGACTCCAAACGAGTTATAAGAGTCACTCTTTATTACTAGTACTAATGGAATTGAATTTGGCTCTCCCTGTATGTGCCATTTGGAATTGTCTATTTTTCACATGAGGTTTGGCAGGGATATCTCCAAAATAATTTCTCCTCAAACCTACCCCGAAGAGCCAGGCTGTGTATTTCAAAAATCTCTCTGCTTAGTTTAAACAGTTCTCTAGAATACATTGCCATCTGCAACCTTCATTATACAGAGATAAGTAGTGACCATAAAGAGTTCTTCATTGGTAAGTTAATCATTCATCCTAATAAAATGTTTTACATTCTCTCTTAATTAATATTTTAATAAAATACACAAATACTTCTGATCCATGGCTTTCAAAGCAGTTACACTCTAAGTAAGTTATTGTCATTTTCTTTTTTCTTTAAAAAAATCTCAGTATGTTCTACTAATAGTCTGTGGGCTCCAAAAGCATGGAATTCATAGGAGTTTCTGCTATATGGTTTCACATAGTACATAAAATTGTCAGCTTCTCCCATTGCACTAGAAGACAGGAATGTTATTATTCTAGAAGCTGGAATTTTGGTTTCTAACGATGGTCCAACACAAATGTCTGTGCATTTTGGAAACCTAATCTATTTGAAATGTAACATCCTAAACCTGGAATTAATTGATCATGAAAAGCGCAAACAGCTCCTTATTCATCCTGAAGCAAGCATAGAACCCTTTGACACATTATGGAAAAATAATGCAGTTCTCAACGCTCCTTTTTTTTTAGTTCTGGTTGATTTTTAGGCTTGGATCCCTGCCAGGCACACAATAAAGCACTTGGCCTTTAACACAGACAGGCATGATTCTCCTTTCATAGTCTCAACTGGGAACTGATAAAACTCAGTACATTACAGATTTGTTTCAATCAAAATGTTCACAGCTAGTATCCAGAGACAGGCTTTCTTATATCTTTAGGTTATTTAAACAGCTTGCAAATATGATCTGCAAATAAGAAAATGGGTTTTAGAACCATGTAACATAAGGTTCAGTAAAGTGAAGCTGACGTGGTCATTAACAGGTGAAGAACTATTTGCAATGTGGCCAGTGTTACACACACTCTTTGAACGGACATTAAAAATAGATAAAGTTTCAAGAATTTACTGCCACCCTGAAGGAAAGAGCTGATGTTTTAAGTCACTGGATTTGCACAAAGTCTGTAAGAAAATCCAAGTAAATCCTCAAATAGATGATTAATTCCTCATTATTCAAATGCCCCTACATACAAGTGCAGATGCCAACTTCATGGCTTTGTCTTGACAGCTCCTTCTCTATTTCTCATGATCTGTTATTAGTCTTGTAACATTAAAGCCCTGAAAAGAACTGCCCCATGAAAAAGCCCTCCAGCTCCTAGGGATACTGTAAGTTCTTGCAGCTTATTTCTTACGCGGTTCTCTCAGGTGCTGACTGATCCTGCAGTATATGATAATACTACATAAAGATATTATGCATCTTTTTGTAGATCTGGGTTAGGTTTGTATAGGATATGTTCAAGAACACTTTTACTATCTGACATCCCACTAAGACATGAGTATGTATGCCCGTGCCTAAACTCCGTCTTCTGCTGATACTTCCCAATACATTCTAGCTGTCAGAAAATTTTAGGTCAATCTCACATTACACTGACATCAAAAGGCATTCATTTTCCTAGACAACATTGACATTTATCATCAGCCCATCCTTTGGTTAACTAGCTGGTTTACTAAGCCTTGTGATCCACCCTATAGAATGTGGCTTATCATTTATCCTAGTTATAATCCTGAAAAGGGGGTGGCAGGGAGGAGACCAAAGGATGCTAAACTCAACAACAAACCACAGTACAAAGGAACTAGAAAAGAATTTCAAAGGATCTGGCTCTCTCACACAAACAGTGCTATATCCATGTGTCTGTTTATGGAGACACACAAAACCGAATTATTCAGTTACTTACAAAAAGAAAATGAACAGACTTTGGGGAAGGGAAAGCAGAATGAAGGCACAAGAGAGCAGAAAAACATCCATCCAGCAACAGATGAGAAGAACAGAGGAGAATTGGAAAAGGGATGCAAGCCAGAGGAATGAATGATGAGAGAATAGCAAGCCTATTTAAAATGAATTTTTGACCTTATTTTTAAAACATTTATGGATCCCAATTGCCTGTCATGAGATCATTTTCCCTTACAATGCTAGCTTTTCAGTGGGTTCTGTGTTTTAACTTGATTTATCCCACTTTAAAAAAGTAGATTGTTAGAAATACCCCCTCTACTAGAAAGTCTGTCCCATTACAGTGTCAGCTAAAGGCCAATTGTCAATGTCAGCTTTATCAGATAGAAATTTGTCTCATGAGTTCTCAGATACTTTTGGAGGACAAGACCTAGGGTCTGTTTCTGAGGCTGTTGATTTGCGATAGGATAGTGTCTTCTCAAATTATCCTCTGTTATTTCCCAACTTATCTGCATGTTTCATGAGATGGTGGGAAGTGATTACAGCAGCTGCTGTACGTTAGAAAGACATCTCATGGAAAAGCTGGTTTAGGTAAAACAGCTGACTGACAAAAGCACAGAAAGAACTAATAGTGTATTAAAAATACATAGGGAGACCCAGCATATCCTTTCCAGCTGCAGTTTCCCTGGTGCCATAACCCCCTGTGGGAAGGAAGAAAATTTACACCAGAAGGTTTTCCTCCTCCTCAGCTGTGTGTCTGCTCTATAAAGAAATACCTGACATCCTGAAGATCTGGGTAAGTTTTTACTTATTTACAATTATGCAACTAGGCATCAGCATGTCTCTTTACTGATGAGTAAAGGTGACAAAAATCAGCTGTTGTTCAATCTGTGTTACCAAAGTACTGCTGAGGGTCAGCAGCTTGAGGTGGGAAAGACTATGTTGCTTAAAAATATCTTGAGGACTCTCCTGGCACGATGCTTAGACACATTTGTTTTCTTTTTAATATTTTGATTCTATTTTAGTTTCTTCTTTCCTGTCTGAATTCATTGATGTAACATATGTATATTAAGGGTAAAACTAAATGTCAGCAGAAACTTCAGCCAGGAGATGAAAGAGAACAAGCTGGGGCTGCAGTATTTTCAAGACGGAAAGGCAGAGCCTACGAAAGCAAGGCTGGATGGGATGGATCAATAGATGGTACTGTTGCAGTGAAGACACCAGAAGTCCTTGAAATTTGTAAACCGCTTCAACAAGAGGAAGCATTGCAGCAACAAACTTCAGACTATTCAAGCCCTCAAGCTAAACTCTGATGTTTGAGCAGACTGCCTTTCCTCACAACAAAAACATTTAAAAATCTTCTGCACTGAAAGGAGAAAAAAACCCCCAACCCCAGTACCACTAATATTAATCACTTCAAGACTGAGATACTTAAAGCTCCCTTTCAGGTGTTCTGATTAAGGACAACTTGCCTCACAGGAAAAGCAGAGCTTTGGAAATCAGTAATCTCTGGGCATTATATCTAATAGGAAAGGCTTAAAAAGGATTACCTGGAAGAAACCTTTGTGAATCTTAGGAAACTACACTGGACCATAAACCTCAGTCTCCTCTGAGGATTAATAAAGCTTTATCAGTTTCAGATAAGAAGTAGAAATCCTTAGCTGCTGAAGAGGTACCTCTGGCCCAGCCTGGGGCCTCTGTCAGGACACTTAACTTCCTATACAATTTCAACAGAAGGACACATTTGGTGCATATTCTCATTTCAGTTTACAAAGGCTATTCAGAGGAAGAATGGCAGCTACAGATTACCAAATCTGGGTCATGAAATTTAAGGTGGTAGATTACCAGCTCTACGGAAAGAATTATGTTGCCGAGGGTGACACTTTTGGTAACTGAATCAGAATAATATATACAATATTTTTTGGGTTAATGAACAAATATATATGATAATTTATGTAAAAGCACCCCTTTTAAGTCTACCTCTTTGTGATTGCAATAAAGATTAGTCTTGCATACTATTTTTTTTTTTGGACTATGATCCCAGTAACTGAAAATTTTGCTTCAGCATTCACACTGAGTTTGGAGGACATTAAAACCAACAATGTTACTTCAAACATCACGTGCATTTAGATTCCTAAGATTTTTAACATATTTCTGTCTCTTTTTACATTAAAATTTCAAATTTAGTATAAATTACATCTTGTCAAAGCTACATTTTTGAATTCTGGTTAATTGTAATTACTTCTAAAGAAAGAGTCCAGCTCTGAAACCTGCTCAGGTGAAGCTCAAGTGCCACAGTTGTGATTCCATAGACTATAGCTGTTGCATTTAATGCATTCAAAAGTCCAGGACTCCTGATTTAGTTTCTGGTTCTACCATAGGTTACTCTTCAGTAGTAAGGCAGACAATATGTCTCTGTGTAGCATGACTCCTAGATGTAAAAAAGGGAATACAGCATGTCTGTGAGAGTTCTACAGTGCTAGTAGAATATTTTAAGATCCTATGTTTGGAGAGAAGCAAATTATTCCATTTTTCACTTTATAAGACATTATTGAGGATGTATCGTGGCCAGATTGCTACTATCCACTGGGCAGACAGAAGGGCAGGAGCAGACATGCCTGTATGTCCTCCCTCTCACTTTTCAGCTAAGCACAGTGAGTGTCTGCTCTTCTAATGCTCTTTCTAACCCAGCGAATCACCGGATGAAATGCCAGAGTACCATAAATCCTGATAAAAATCCTTGATGCTACTAGATGTGACCTAGTTTGGCAATGGCTGTGTATCTTGGGCCTACAGATAAGAAACCTGGGCATAATCAAACACAGCAAAGAGAAAAGTTATTTTTAGCCAAGTTTTCATGTTAATGATGTTTTCTTTGGTTGGCTGGCATAAAAGATTTCTCCATTTCTACAACCCTCTCTAAATGAATTCTAAGCTGATACAGGATTTCCAGAAAACACAAACAAATCAGCACCTTCTGCTAACCCTGAGCATAGCAAAAGCACTTTACATCACACTGTGGACCTACCCAGCGCTGGTCGTAATCAGTTGGCTGTGTTCTTCCTTCGTCGTCCTCATAGAAAGGTAAGCCTTCTCGCCTGGCCTGGTGGTACTCCTTCCGTAACTTCTGGATACGATCAGCATTCCCACCACCTGCACAGCCACTGAGAAAAAGAAAAAATGCTAAATAAAACTCATATGTACACACATACTTAACACTTAGCAGGTACCCACATGAGCACAAACACAGAATTGCCACACCTGAGACAAATGGATTATAACTGATTCTCCTGAATTGCATAGTGCCCACTGGTCCATATCACCCTTATGTTTGCTTTCTCTTATTGATGAAGCTACTAATTATGAACTTGATCCTTATTTTTAAAAAACTCTGTCCCTGTCTAAAGAACTTAACAATTTCAGTACAAGACAAGAGACAACAGATGGATGCAGACAGATGGGGGAGCACAAGGAAACTTTTAACATTCCTATGAGCAGCTATAAATGGCTATCATATTTTAATAATGATGATGATGATGATGATAAGCTGCCAGAAAAATGTTTCCCTTTTGCTCCCATGCTAGATGTGGAATTTCCCTAAAATTACATTTGTTCAAGGTAAAGAATAGTCTATATTCTCAGAGAAGCACAGAAAGAAGTTTTATCTCATAGAAAACCAACATCAGCCATGAAAATACAGAGTAGGCACGAGAGATGGGAAAGCACACTATTAAACCTTGACATCATTTTCTTAAAATGGTAGTTAAGCAGTAATCCACTTGGCAATACACAAAGACTCACTTGTATGCTGAATGCACGGCAAACTGTCATGGTAAAGCTAGTGGAGTTGCTTAGTTTGTGAAGTTAAACATATGCCTGACTTTGTGGACTCTGACCCTGGTGTACCTTCCAAAACCTTACAGCTGGACTTGTACAACTGTGGAAGCTCGAGCTATACCTGAAAGAATTAAAGAAAAAGATCCTAAAAATGCCTAAGTATTCAAAAAAATACAGCCACATTGAAAATTAATAAATTAGAAATTTCCTGCAGGGCCTCCAGTCAGCACTAGGGTGAATACTGACTTGTATGGCTCAGCAGCATTTACTGGCATTCATGAGGAGTTGTACAATGTATTTGGCTGCTCCTAAACTCAGACCATTGTTACTGCAGCACAGCATCATATATTCTCTGCAGTCTTAACTTTGCCTCACCAACAAAGGGCTATTTACAGGAGCAGAGACTCTGTGGAGCACCTTGTCATGCTGCCCTTCACTATGAGTATGCCAGAACAGCAAACTGAATTTGGAAAGCACATAGAAAAGATTGGACGTAAACCTATGAGTTCAATAATAATTAGCTTCTAGTATCTAACAGCAGGTTAGACTGGTTGGAAATTACTTACCAATGAAGGGAAATTCCAGATAGAGTGCAAATGCAACTGAATATGCAGCCAGGATTGGAAATGTTTACTTGCAGCATCACTATGTATCCATGAAAAATCAAACACTTAAATTACTTGCTTTCCCTGGATCCTATGTTATCCAGTCCCTCTATTCTAAGAAGTCCCAGAGGTTTCAAGCTTCTCTGGCTGACTTACCCAACTCTTCCAGAGCAAACGAATTTTTTCTCACGCTCTGCAAAGACGGTGCAGAAAGCACAACTCTGTGGACTATTGAGGAAGTAAAAAAAAAAGTAGATTCCCTTTTGCCCTGACTTCTTCCACAGATAAAAACCTGTGTTTGGTACATGAACTCCTGCCAAGTAGTGGCGAAACATTTCCAGTTTGCTAACCATTGGAACTGAGGACTAGCTTAATGGGGGGGCTATCACTTAGAACAGTGAAGCTTGGTCCACAGCTCCCGAGCAATACAATACCTGTGAAATCCCCTGACTTCACTTGTGAGTACAGATAAAGCATTTAATTAGGGCTGCTAACATACAGATAAGGTGCAAAGTGTTGTCCCTGTTGCTTTGCCAACATCGCTACCCAAAGCAGCATTAGCTAAGACTGAAATGCTTAAATACAAGCAATGGGTCTAGTTCCATTCCAGCTGATCTGGCTCCCTGCAGCTCTGCAAAATTTATTAGCATCTGCCACCAGTGGCCTAATGGCCACATACCCACTTTCTACCTCCAGGTATTTCAGCTGAAGAGGTAATCAGAAAATACCGCACAGGTCTCTTTTTTCTTTTTAAAATGAAATCTGAGATTTATATTGGAAGAGGCAGCAACAGCAGCCTGTGCTGCACACCTCTAGGTGTATTTCCTTCTGCTTAAACTCATCTATTCAGCAAGTGGATGTGGGTGCTGCAGAGATCAATCTGGTTATACCTATTAAAAGGCTGGGCCTGACAGCTTTTTCTTTGGTAAAACTCTGCCATGCTGTATTAAAGTATAAACCTTAACCACGAGAGAATGAGTAAGAGTGTTTGAATGAAAGATAGCAGCACATGGAAAGTTATCCATCTGGATTAGTACGAAAACACAAGCATAATCTCTGTGGAAACAAGCAGCTCCGTGAAGTCTGATTTCCTGTGTTTCTCTCCTGTGAGTTCTCTGGTGTCCGATAATGGGACTGAGTTCACACCGCAGCATTTCTCCCCTGCAAGGGCATTCATCTGGGCCTCTCCGGCAGACTGCTTATTTTCACAAACTTAGTGATCCAGGATCTTTTGAACATTGGATCACCTGTCAAGTCTGGTCAAAAACAGCCAGCAGGTTCAGGTTGTGATAGAAAGGTGAGGGCATATGGGGGGTCAGCACATCAGCTGCATTTTCTCAGGGAACAGTTAAAGGTACACAGCTTTTTATTTTTTATTTTCTCCATCACTGTTTATAGGCATGAATTTAAAAGACATCATCTTTTGAAAAAGCTGCATATCTAACTTACCATGAAAGTTTTACCCACTCTGAGTAATGTGAGATGAATATGATGCCCTGTGCAATGCTCATGAAACAGTTCTGAATTTCAAGTTGGCTCCTGACAATTATGTGAATATATGAACCACATTCAAACTCACCAGATGAATTCAATCAGCACTGTGCAAATATCACATACATAATCTATTAGTTTACCCCAAAGAAACTGAAGCATTGAATTCAAACAGAATGAAGTCATCAGTAATAAAAAAAAGAAACTGATAAGGCAATATTAAAAAAAAACCCCAAACCACCCAACACAATTTTCCAAGATTTGCAGAGAAGATCATACATTGACTGTAAACTATTCTCCCATCTGCCTATAAATACATAATTAAAAAATATTGGTTTGATCAGATAGCAGTTCTCAGACAGGGAAACAGAAGAATACCAGTTCAAATGTTTCAGATGCATGACTATTTACACTGAAAAGGAACCTCAACTTTCAGAAGAAATATAAAAACAATACTCTTATCAAAATCAATTTATATTAAGTAGACTGAAGCTTTTCACCAAGCTTATTAAGCACATCAGACAGATTTCTTTTACAGTAGCTTTACACTTAATGTAGTACTCCCTCCTTGAGGACATATAAATATTACAGTCCTCATCATATCTACATTTTTGTGCAGAACTCAATTGTCTTACACAGCTCCTTGTGCTATACATTCTCCACAGAACTGCACAACCATCCTACATTAGCCATTGGCCTCCACCATATGTTCCCAGGATCTGATATTTAATCTATTCATGTACTTCACTGTCACATCAGGACTGTAGGAGAACCATAGACTCTGCATATTGCAACTGAATTCAGAATGATTTCCTAAAATTATGCTACCTGTAAAGATACTGATTCAGAAGCAGCTGATGCTGGGATAGAACCTGAACCTTTTTGGGCAAGGTTCAAATAATGTCTGGGGTGGAGGGGGGGAGGGGGGCCCAGTAATCGGAGAAACTTGACAAAGAGTTTAGCAAAGACTCAGACACTGATTTCAAACAACAGTAACAAAAACTGTCCCTAAACCCACACCACAAACAATCTTAATGTAGGTTAAACAGTTCTTTGAATAACCTGCACACACTGCAAGGATTTCTTTTTTGAAACAGAAAAAATAAATAATACTTAATTTTATATGAACATTTAAAAGAGGAAAAAGCAAGCACACTCCTGTCAACTATTCTGTAGCTTTGCTAGATACAATTCTTACAAACCAAAGCTTTCTTCTGGCCTGGGAGAAAGCAAACCCAAAAAGTCTGTATGATCATTCTAACCCCTGCTGTACTACCAACCAGATAAACAACCGCCAGAAATCATTGCCTTCTGCCCTGTGCCTGCATCTGTCAGAGGCACTATAAGGTTCCACTTTGCACACTGCGACTAACAGAGCCCTCTATGAAACAGCCACTCGACTGATCCAGTTGGAATAGGAATAGGCATCCCAGAACAAAAAGGAAACCATACTTTGGCACAGACTTAGCTTCAAGCTATCTCTAACGCTATGTAAAATACAAATGTGAAATTTCATCCCATCATGTCTGCAAGAGATAGATGAATAATAACATCATATATGCAATATGACAGACAAGATTTTTTTCACAGAATCAAAACATCGTCAGTATTTAATACATATGACTCAGGTTCTGAACAGTGAGATCTCATCTCTGCTCTTCTTTGGAGTCACTAATCTAGATTTCAATAATCCAGGTTTAAAATGTCATTTTTTAAAATTAGTGACTTCTTACTGCAGCTTTCTAGATAATATAAAATTAAAAACTGGTATTACGTGTACAGAGTAAGATGAACCACTTAAAGCTGTACATAAATAGACATTTGAAGAAGCAATAAACATTTTGTTTCCAGTGGTTTTCCTCAACACAGTAATACTGTACAGACTGTTTTTGCCTGCCACTTCTTTCAAATCCTGATTTCACCCAGCTGACTATCAGTTTCCACAACAGCTGCTTCCACATAAAAAAAAGAAAATTTAAAAAAAAAAATTATTCTTTTGGTGAATCTTCCATTAACGAACAAATCTAAGACAAAGGTGATTCAGACTCAAGAGAATGGACCATTCCATTCACAATCTGCTGGAAATCAAACTAATTTTATATACTGAAAGGAATACAGTTCTCTACAAAGATACACAGTATAAGGGAGTCCAACAGAGCATGCAAGAGTACATTTCACTAAGGATAAAACTTTCACTTGGAAGTTATAACAAAGAAATATTTGAGTATGTTACTCTCCCATTTCCAGCCCTTGCCTTTCTGCCCTGAAGTGCTACATTGCTTATGAGGGTATTTCTGTAATCTCAATAGTAAGAGGGAATAAAAATAATGATAGGAAGTGATAAAAAGAAAATCATTGATAAGAACATAATTCTACAATAGTTCAGCTTTCACCTTTGTTAACCAACAAGAGAAAGAGAATTTAGAAAGAAATGAACATTTGTTTTTGTATACACTCAAGTAAATGAATGATGTTGCAATGAAAGACTTGTTAGAAATACGTTGTTGACATCACGGATACTGCCTTGCAGGCTCAGGAATCATCTTGGAGCCAGCCTGCATTTGGCTATACACACCCCATGCTGAGGACCCAACTGAAGAATGATGTATTTCTTGCTTCTTGAACCATGCAGTGGCTGTAACACTAGCTTTCTTGTTCCAGTCAGGAATAGAGCCTATGTGTGCACAACTGCTGTCTTTATCAATGGAGAGAGACCCAGCGGGATAATCAATTTAGAAATCTGTACAAAGTGACCAGGAGGAAGACTTTGAGCCCAGATCCATTTAGACAGGGCCATTCTGAGAGGATCTGTATGGATGTGCTTACATGAGGAGCTTTAGAAGGATGTTTCTTTCCACCCACATATACATAAATACATATAAAGTCAATAATTGTAAGTAAACCGCAGGAAAACAAACTGCACTGAAGAAGCTATTTTCACTTATTTATTTGAACTTGTATACTCAAGTTCCTGAGTCTCAACTTGCTTTACAATATTTTAAAAAGTCGTAACCGTGCTTCAGTGGAACATACGCTGTCACCTTTCAATTCTTTAGGCTAACATAAAAGCAGTACAACCACTTCTGTCCAAAAGGTCAAAGACTCTTAAGGCAGCACATGACTACCATTTGTCTGGATGTAAATTGAGTCCTATTGACCCTGTAACATCACTACTGACCCCTTGACATTAGGAGCTTAGTAGAAAGAAAGATGATGATATTCTTAGGTTCCTACAGACTCATTACGAAGAAGGAAGGAAAGAGAACCTTGCATGATATGAATTAGTAGTGTCATTAACCTTTTATTTCCCCAAATAACTCATATGTTTACACAAGCCTCAAAATAACAATTTGAAGATTGAGACCAACAGACTTGTATCACCCTCAGTTTTTCCAAACTCGTTATAAAACATCTCTCAGTGGTTTGACATAAAGCATCCTTTCATGTTTCCCTCCTTTCACATGACATACAACACCTCTTCCTGTTTGTCATGGCAGGTGGCCTAGACGTTCAGATGAGCATCATCTTTTCAATCCGGGCCACTTCTAATCTCCACTACTCTCCTTTATAACTTATAGTTGATTACAGCTGGCCAGAAATAGTGGGAGGCATAGTCTAATTTGTTGTTTTACGCAAACAAAATTCACACACTGAGGTTTAATTTTGCTGTAACAGCAGATATTTTATGTGCTACTCTAACAGAAACAGGTTAAGTGCCATCAAATAGGAAGGAAAGAAATAAAGGGGACATTTTCTTCTTTCTAGACAGTTTGTCTTTTTTAGCTCAAAAAAAAAATATTTTTTTTCCTTTTTTTCTTGTTCATGGTATTGTGCCTCATCAAGGAAGGCAATCACCACATTTTAACTAATAATAGTAAAAAAGATGCCTTCCAGCTCAGGCTGGTTAATGGCAATGTCTGCTTCTGGCATGTGACCAGTTTACTGCTGTCCTGTTGATATGAGATGTGCACTTGTCTCTGAAGGGCTAGGAAAGCAGGGAGATTAGGGACTCGGCTGCTGACAACAACCAAACTCTCTATAAACAATACACAATGAAAATAATGAAAACCAGATTTTCCTGGTATTTTCAGTAGCCTCTAGACAATGCAACAGTTTCTGGTTTCTTCACTAAAGATGATATCAATTACATCTTTTATCCATCATGCAGAAGTCACGTGTGAGGCATAATCGAGGGCCTTCTCTCCAAGGTAATTTCTTCTGGATTTACACAGCAAAGTACTTAAATTGCCATTTTTTGGCACTTTGTATTACAACAGGGCTTGGGAGGGGGTATTTTACTTTACTGATGTAAAGCAGCTGGCATATTTACAATAGATAGGTCACATCAACACAGAGCAGATTTTTCAGCCCTCCAAATTCCATTTACAGCAGCTTTAACAATTCAACAAAGCAAATGCTGAATACTAAACTCTTGTGTGGAAATGTAGCTCTCTTTCTTAATGGCTATCACACCTGCCTGCAACTGGCAGCTAGTTTTTTTCACTTGCAGACTATTGCTTTTTGCACTACAGTTTATTAAATTTATCGCTAAAGCTGAAATAAGTACCTTACAGACTTCCAATGAATCATCCATTCAAGAGTCCCTCAGGAATTTCCTTTAGCATACACAAAGCAAAGGCAGGAGGGAGAGAAGGTGACAATTCAGTGCAGTCTTAATTTCTGTGCTCCCTTGTGAGGTAAGAAGTGAGGATGTAAGAATTCACTCACAGCAGATGCTGCTTGTCCATGTTCTACAACGTATTTTGTTAAAAACTACAAAGCCTGGAGTAACTATCCTTTTCCTCCTTGAAATTACCTCTCCAAGTTTCAGACTGGAGACTATCTCCTGTTCTTCGTTACACACATGTAAATCTATGCCACTGGAAGAGTGGCAGCAACTAATGCTCTGTGTGGTTTGTTTTTATAATACCTGGCCTAGGTAGAACCCAGGTAGAAATTTCAACCTCAACTCAAAAAAAAAAAAGTCTCTGTGTCTGTAACACTGTTGCAAACATACTTTACTTTTTTTTTTTTTCCCAAAAAAGAATTAATGTGTACCACCTGCAAAGCATCAGGGAAAAGCATACCTCTCATAGCCAAAATGCAGCCTTACTGCTATATGAAGTTGGCTTTTTTTGGTGTTTTTAATGAATGGTCACTATGAGGATAACATTAATCCAGCATTAGGACTTTTACGGGAAAAAAATACAAATGTAATTTATCTTTTTTAACTGTCAGCTGCATTTCTCAAGCTTTAAAGCCTTTAGCTTCCAGCGGCCTTTTGTCTTTCTGCCATGGCAGGAGTATCTTGGACAGCTGTAAGAGCTTTGTAAGCTATCTTTCTCAAAATCCATTAGCTAATTCAAGGAACCTAATTAGAGCTGCCATTTTGATGGAGCATATTGAATGATCTGTATAAACTAGTAACACCATCAATGTTTATTAAAAATTGCAAGAACCAAAGCTCTCAGTTCCATATAAATATTAATGGACAGATACACAATACTTATGGAAATACAGACGGCTGTATGTCCACAGAAATACACACAGGTACACTTAAGAGTCCAGTGTGACGCATTTATTCACAAAGGCTGAAGTACAGAAGCAAAACCTAGGGACAATTTTACACAAACTGTTGAAAATTGACCAGTTTCCACTTATACTATCCTCCTGCGCATTAAAGGACGCAAAGCACACTAAAGATTATTTGTTTCTTGTGTTTTTTCTGAGTAGTGTGCTGACAATTTGGAGTGTATTTTGAGCTTACCTCAAGAATGCACTCCAGCTGGAACCATTTTATAGCTCCTCTTAAACCACCCACTCCAATCACTGTACTTTGCAGACATTTACACATATTCCAGTACTACACTGTTTAAGGGCATCCAACGATTCAGAGGGAATTTGCACTGTATAGCTAAAACTCAAATTTTGCTGTAGACAGCAACAAAATCGGTGAAAGGAGCCAGACATCTGTAACAACATTCTCCTATATTTTGCTGCGTAAAAGTAGGACTAAAATGAAAAAGCAACTCATAGACAATAATACAACACATGAAATACCGACCATTCTAAGAATATATCTAAGACCTAATTAGGTTAGGCTGTATAAACATATGCCTTTGGCTGCAGAAATAAGAAGTTTTCTGGCTACTTCACAGCTTCGTTTTTAACTTGACACTTCATAAATGGAACTGCAGAAAACCTCATATGTTACCATTTCAATCTGACGTACACTTTCATACGCATCTAACAGTGCCTGGATTCTATTTATATGTACAACTAAATATACGTGCATAGAGAAATCATTGGATTTGCTACAGAAAGACAGCACATGTTCTTATTAAGCCACTGGCATATGCAAGGTGAAGCATGTAAGCCTTATAAGGGAAGCATTTAACGTTCCAACTGCAAGCTAAAGAAAAGCAAAACAACAAATGAAGTTATTTCTAATGTATTTTGCTAGCTGCGTGTGCAAAGCACAGCAAAATAAAAGCACTGTTGAGCACAGCTGAACGGCTTACAATACATGAGGTTTCTCACAGAGGGGAGCATAAGCCATACACAGTATTTGGAACATCCTTACTCCAATACAATCATCCAAAGTTCACTTCTGAATATATACTAATATGACACATAAAGCATTTAACAGATGTGGGAGAGAAACAGGTTTAATTATATTTTCTAGACTCTAGAAATTCAAGGGGCTAAAAATTTTATGGCAATCCTACCATGGGGACAGCTCTGAAGGTAAATTCATTTTAGCTCTCTGATAGGGCAGCATTTCCAAACTACAACTGAGATCTGAGCAGTTTCACAGGAACATGCTCAAAAGTCAAAACACCAGTTACCACTAGCTTCTCTTAGGAATTATATATGGCAAACTTAGCTTGTGGTTATTGCTCACAAGAAACCCTGCCAGATGCTGAAGCAGCTGATGGATTTTGCAAAGTTCTGCTGCCTTCAAGGCCACCCTGCCTACCCTTCCAGCAGCCTTCCTCCTCTGGTGCAGCTGCGCTCCTCATAGCACAGTTGTTTTGTTCGCATTCTCAGAGACTGGGGACTGCGCATTCCTTCAACTAGCTTTCATCACGAGATCCACATCAACAGCATTAAACACTTTACAAGCCAAACTGCATTTCAGATAAATAATTCTGAACTCAGGGGCCTAGAATTAGCAAAGTACCTTTATTACTTTTTACTGTGCAGGTAACGGAAGCTCCTGGACACACAGATTTTCTAGTGCCTTCTTCTTATGGCTGTAGCTCAAATGTGTCTCTGAAATTACTCCCACCTTTCCACTTAGAGAAGTCAAGGATGACTTTCAGGTGTTTAAGACTGAAGATAAACACACATCCTTCTCAGCAATTGTTTAGGAAAATGTTAAACTACCAGCAAACTTCTCCCTACTCTGAAGCACCCACTCATTGATCACAACTCTGCACTGACTCAGCACTCCCCCTTTATTCTCCATATTCTCTGGCTGCTTCTTTTCCTCTCCTATTCCTGTCCTGCCTGACCAGCGTATTTCTTAGGCTTTTGCATTCAAATCAGCTCACTCTTTCCCCTCCCCGGAAGGCAGCACATAAGGGCAAAGGGACACTGACCATGCCCCAGGCAACTCGTCCTTAATTCCTGCACCAGGAATCTCTCTGGCTCCTGCAGCCAGGAGAACCTACTACTGGGGAAGTATGTCTAGGCTCTGGCAGTTCAGGACAAGCACTTTTGGTGAAGTGAGCAGCAAGATTTCTATCATGTGTGCGGAAAGTACTCTAAATCTTACAACTTAGTCAAATTTTCAACATTCAAGGGGTGGCAAAAGGCTCAGCCTGGTATAAGACCAGCCCGTGTTCCCTTCCTAAATATAAAGCTCCCAATTTCAGCGTATGGAAAGACTACAGCTTCTTATTGAAAGAATCATATGCTTCTAGTTTATACTTTTTACACTGACTTTGTACAACCTCTTGTCCTCTCCCTCCAAGCCCCCCAACCAGCTGTCATCACGTTCCATAAAAATTCAGCTTCAACACACCTCCTACATATAAATTTCCAAACCGAATGGTTGAAGGCTGGTTATTAACAGGTGGAAACACAGTTTTTCAATGGAAGTCAGGCCATCTACATCTCTCCCACAGCTGGCACAGTCTGGGTTTGTATGGCTGCCCCCTTCCAACCCCACAGGACAGCACACTCCCTGGTCAAGTGGTGAGCTGCTCACTCCTGAAAACAGCTTAAAGCTGATTTTACTCCTGGAATGTGTAGGTTGAGCACTCCTCAACAACAACCACACCTTTGAGGTACAGCTGGTAAGCACACAGCACTCCTGCATGTGCTCTGGTTTAAACTGCAGTCAGTTTAATGAGACCTTAATTGATGAGTGCTACTTCCTTCACTTGTCCATTAAGATAAGTACAGCACATGGACATTTCAACCCATCAAAGACAAGAAAATGCATTAATTTTGGTTTTCTTAGAGCTGTTAATAAATCTGACACTGTCTGGCAGTTTTCTTCATTTCCTACCATTTGACAGATACTGTGATCACAAGTTACAGAAGATGTTTTTCCTCTGAAATTATCACTCTGGTAATACAAGCCAGAAGGAAACTTTATCAAGATACCAAGAAGCCCGGTATCGTTTTTATTTTTAACTTTATGCAGTTGGTTTGTGAATATCTCAATGTGATAAAAAAAAAAAGAACTCCATCCAGTACTGTTAAAATACAAGCACATTACAAATGACTGTATTACAGAAAATAATCACACTGTGTATTTAATAGTAAAAGTCAGTATTCCTCTCAGCCTGGCTCTAACTTAGACTCCTTCACTATAAGAACTCGTGCAACTATTTTCTTCCTTTTTTCTCTCAAATTGACATTTGTATGGAATCAAGAAAAATCTTCCTTTATAATTTTTCATTACTAATGGCTTTTTTTGGTATGTGTATTTGGGAGGAGGGAAGGCAAAGGGCAGGAAAAAGCAGCTTTAAGTGCTCTGCAAATGATCCTCCTGAACCTGGGCCTCATAAATCCTATCAAATGTTATATTTCATCAATAGGTTGGAAAAGCTTTTTTCTCTGCAATGATGAAGCCTGGCTTTAGAATTTATGGTTTCATTTTAGAAATGGACTATAAAGGAAGTCTGACTTAGCTGTCTATCAACTGTAGCTGACATTAGCAAGTTAGGTGTGGACTTTCAAAGTATTATATATATATTATTTATTATGCACGTACATACACACATACAAAGAGATATGAGGACATGTATATCACTGTGGTTTAGTGCATGAATAAGTACACAGCTGGCTTTTAAAAAAATTCTGCATAAAATACCATTTTCTTCTAATGCAAGAGGATCTGAGATATTCAGCAGATTAGACTGCAAAGTGATAGAAGTGTCCAGACCAGAGTTGGCTTAAAGATCTGCAGCAACACAAGCAAATTGCATTTTGCTGCCAAAATGATCAAGATAAAGCAGTTTATTTTGTTCTCATTCAGGGGTAGTAAAATGCAATTCGGCAATGGCAGAGCATTTCAGGGGGAGGCAGGGAAGATTTCAATAGACTGTGGAGGGAAAAAGGAGGAGGGCAGGAAAAGACCAAATAAGTTTTAGGTGGGGGAAGACAATTAGCAAAGGACTGATGGACTGGCGAAGGGTGGGTGCAGAGCTTCTGCAGCGTTCATGCATGGGAAAGGAGGGAGACAAGAGAGCCTCCCCTGCCTCTGTGCAATTCCGTACCTCTACTCCCTTCTACGAACCCACTCCTACATGCTCTCCTGCACTCCCCAGGGAAGGAGAGTGCTGAGAATACAGCTCCTATTCCTGTTGCTGCCACCACCGATGGGAACCATGCGGGTGCCACAGCTGTCCCCTACAAGCCCAAAGGCTTCATCTGGCAGCTGCAGAAGGAACTTCCTCAGATGGAGATGGAGACAAGTCTGTACATGCTGCCAAAACACTCCTCCTCCCCTCACCACCGGAGCTGGAGGTCTGCAGGCAGTGACTACCACTTATTTCCCCCTATGGTAAAAAGCAGCCTCAAAAACTAATGCTTCTAATAGAGGCATTATTGCTCCCCCAAATCCTCATGCTTGTAAAAGCAATCCATGTTTACAATAGAAAAACAGATAAATAAACTGACATAGCTGCAGCCAGAGAAAGTGAAGCTCCACTCTGAAAGCAGGGCAGCCCATCTCCATTTGTTACAGAAGAACCCAGCTTGAAGACTTCAGAATAATCAGGCAATTCAGCTTTCCCTGTAACTCTTGGAATTTTTCAAACCTGAATTAACTCTTGTATACACAAACACCTTTTTGCCAGTCTGCAAAGAAGAGCTCCTGGCATTGTTCAGTTCCTTAACATTTTCCTTTTTAAAAATCTTTTCATCTGATTTCCCCCTTGCCCCAAATGATGCTTTTTTAATTTTGTCATTCCTTCTTCTTTTCTTGCCTCCTTACCTCCCCATGTCTTCCCTGAGACTCATCTCCAGCTTTTCTTTTTATCTCACTTTGCTTGAGCTCTTACGAAACTCTGACCTGTTTACAGAGAAAACCCCTCATATAGCTCAAGGGCTAATGTTTTACCCCTTACTCACCATCCCTTATCTGCAGTCAGCAGTAACCCAAATTCACCATTATCAATGGATTTTCAGTGACATGCACTGTATTTGTTCAGATAACGGCCCCATATATTACCTTTAAAATAAGGGTGTGACTGTTTGGGATATTCTCAAGAGTCAGTGATTGGCGTTGCTGTGGGACAAGTTTGCTTTGTGTTTTGAAGGCACACCTGTAGAAAACCAAGCTTTACTTTTTTTTTTTTTTGGATTGTATTGTGCTTAGGACACACCAGTACAAATGTCACCTAGCTGGTTTGGAGTGCAGGGGAGGAATAGGCATATGCTGCCTCTGAAAGGTCAGGTAAACACGAGGGTAGAGATCTTTCTGAATTCTATAGTGAGGGCCATTCTAAACAAGGTAGTCTCACTAACAAGGTGGCTTCACTCCAGCTTCTGACCAGAATCTTCCTTACCTCCGTATGGTTTTGAGATAGCCTTCCAGTTTTTCAAAACCACCTCAGGAACACCTGCAGGCAAAACACCACTGACGTCCCCATCAGGGCTATAACTCTCCTTGCAACAGGCTCTGCACAGATGCATAATAAACAGACAGTCCTGTTCCCACATGCAGCAGAAGGACAGAAACAGTAAAAGCAGGTGGGGGAGCACAAGATACTATGGAAACAGTACTGGTTTGCAGGATGCCTGACAGTGATACTTGGTGTTTTGGGAAGGAGACAAATGAAACATGTCTATATAGACTGCAAAGAATCTCAGAGCTTCTGAGCCTCGCTGCTGTTTAAAATCACTACAGACAGTGCAGTTTTTCCCCCCTCTTTTTTTTTTTTTTTAAATTTAAAAGAATCACCAACTTGATAGAGCTACTGGACAAACAGTATCAAATCTATTCGGTGCCATGTAACTGTAGAAGTGTCAACAGAATACCCGTAAAAGCAGACTCCAAAACTACTATTTCCAGTGTAGGATAAACGTCCAACCACTTCTCTAGTCCTCAACTTTATAAGCTTGCTAACTGAGCACAAATATGGATCACAGTCTCCATTCCTGTTGCAGGGGAGATGGATATGCTGTATCCAGTCCGGTTCTGTACTCTTGTCCCACCTGTAAAAAGGAAAGCAAGCCTGCCCACTAAGATCTGGGAGAAAAAGGAGTAGAGATCACTTCCATCTGCTGCATTTTTCTGTAATAGCCAAGGTTTAAAGCCCTGTGGATGTGCATTATCATTGACTTAAGCACAGTGACCATAAGATTTTTCCTACACTTTTTTTCTATTCTCCATATTCTCCATTAATGCAAAAAACTATCCTTTTCCCCCCCATCTAATTCACTGCTCCCCATGGGATAGCCATTAAAATTGATTCATGAATACATTACATTTACTGGCAAAAGTGGGAAGAGTGAAGCCCCCTTCCCATTATATCCCTCTCCTGGAGGGAGTTTGAGACACATTGAACAAAGAACCTTCAGATCTTCTGGCATATGTTTAGAAATCAGAATGTAATTTCCAGTCTGCGTCTCTTGCTTCATTACAGGAGATATGGCCCTTAAAATAGGCAATTGGCTTTGACCAGTAACATTTAAGATTCTAGCTTTCAGTTTTGTTTTATTGTGGGTTCCACACTGCAGCAGGCGGCTTCCCTCCCTCCAGTCCTGCCCCCAGCCCCAGCTGCAGCAGTGAAGACACCAAAAGATTCAGGCAGCTGGAGAAAATGCAAGACCTTGACTCTTGGGCTTCATGTTTCACTCCTTTCAATCCTGAACAGACATCTGGATTTGACAAAGTCATGCTTATCAGATAGATCAGCAGATAGTCTGCTATCCATGTTGTGGTGCAGAATTAGGTCAGATGAGCACTGACAGTTTGTGTTTTGCTGTTTAACCCTGCACAGAATAGTTGCAGAGACAGTGATGAAGGACAACCGATCACACTAACCACATTCTTCACCCCCTATCATGGTTAATGTTTCAAACTTGGGAAGAAAATGAAATAAAATTATACGTTACTGCTACTTGACTGCATATTCCAAGAGCATAAACTTATCAGAAATACAACTGAGGCCACAGGATATAAATTTATATTACAAAAATATATCATGTTTGAGGGCAAAACAATGTTATAAAAATAAAGTCTGAAGAATGGGAGTTCTCAACTTTTAAGCAGCTGTCCTCTGCAATGTGGTAACTGGGTCTTCCAGCTGGCTTTACCAGATGGCCACATTGGCCACCATTGAAATAGCAGTCTGGAAACAAGTGCCCTACAGCCCTGCCTCAGCATCTTATCTGGAATACAGTCTGAGGTAGCAGTTCTGTACTTGCAGTTCAGAGATATCCCCAGTGCACTTGCTTAAGAATCCCTGAAATTTGTGAATCAATCAAAGCCAAACTTCTGGTCCCATAGAGGTTAGGAAAAATAACAGAATGCTGGTTACTAGCTTTTAAATGTTCATCATCACTATTTACACTAAAACCTTGTTAAAGTAAAAAAAACCCTTCCCCACACCAGCACAAGATATGAAAATCTGCTTAAAACTAGCATTAAAATAAAAAGGAATTGTCTCCTAAGAAAAAAGGTAAGTACAGCTGCAGAGGATTCCAGCACCTACATACAATTTTTTTGTTTTGTAGAGGCTGTGCAACCATTCCTCCTCTTACATACAACTGTGCAAATCAGTGTGTTAGTGATGCTTTTGCAAAGAGGGTTTGACAACAATAGAGAGTCCCCAGCCTGTTAAATAAGAAGTGACAACTCCATTTGAAAGCTGTCTCTGGATGTGTTTTATGTGCAGAAATTATCTGTGACAGTTCAGATCAAAATAGAGTTTTCATTTCATGTGGGAGGTAAATGGACGATAGAATGGGTTACTTCAAATGCTGTAGTCTAGTCCAATTAATGTTTCAGACTTTTTTTGTATAGATTTCTTCTGTATTCTATACTTTAAACTTTGGGGTAAAAAAATGTAAAACTCATTTTGTCAATAGCATGATGCAAAGAACAGGCCAAAAGGTAATAGAAGTGGTTAGCAAAAACAGTCATGCAGAAGTATGGCAAAAAAGCTCAAGTTACAGTAATCTGGCTGTGAAACTAATAAGTTTAAACCAGAAAAGAAAACATCACTTCATCATTCTTTCAGGGAGAATCAGGCAGGGGAATTGGTTCCGATTTCCCACTTCAATCAACAGAAATTTTGCCACTTCGATAGAAACAGGACTTGCACATCAGTCTTCTTTCTGCACAGCAGATACAAATCCACATGCTATCATTTGCTTTGCAGATTGTACAACATAAATTTACAATTTCTAGCTTATGTAACTGTACCAATGACAGAATTTGTACTTAAAAAAACTGTCAGATCTAAGATATTGCTTTGGCCTCTGATGCAAGGTTGAAGATTTTCATGTTTTCCAGAACATCATACCTGCTGATTCTTTCAAAGATACGTCCCATTAAGTACCAGGCAAGCTATGTTACCGGAAATAAGACACGATACAATATGAAAACATTAACGATTTCATCTGTTCTTGTGTCCTTTATTGTACTGCAGCAACTGCTGTGATCTCATAATTTACAGCGACTATCGCGTTACTACCTACATCTACAGAAATGAAGGATCCACTACCAAATTTATATGTTTATCTAAATTCAGATGTGAACTGTCACTTTTCTTCACAGTAAACACACATTCATATTTGTTACCTGCAAATCAATCAGTCGTTTCCTGACCCATTTGAAAGCAATGTGTTTTCTTAAAGGTTTGGAGCCACTGCTGTGTTATACAAGCACAACAGTGTCTCTTATGCAGAGCTGAAGGAAGCTGTGCTGACTTAGTGCCCATAGCTTCCTAACCAGCTTTTTCAAAGTCTACAGGGAAACCTGTAGTTCATACATTGCTTTTTAGATGTGAGCACTAAGTATTGTTAGGAGAGTAGCCATGGATCAACAAATGAGTGATCTCATCCCAAACAAGAGCCTGTGAACCTTACATAATCTATTTTGTTTATGCTACATTTTAACTAATGCATATTTTGAATGTTTTCTAAGAAACGGCATTTTTCTTGGCACAATTTTAATTTTCCACCCACTTGGAAGAGCAGGTGTCTTTATGTATCGTATCTCAACTCTGGGAATAAAAAAAAAACAAACAAAAAAAACATGTTAAAATAATTTTCCTAAAGTCAGGGAACATAATTTAAGGTTCCATGGTCATTACAGAAGAAGAGACCTCCACTATAAATGCACTAGTAGAAATGCTCTCATTCAGAACATGAGAGACCTCAGTATTTCTACTGGCCAAAGACTGGACACTGGTAATCTTATTCCTGGGGGACAGGTTTTAACACAAAAGAGAAATTAACATCTATGTACTAGGGTCTTGAAAAGAAAAACAGAACAATGAAGTTGCTCAGACATCTGGTGTATTTGCCATAGCTAATAGTGATGAGAGAGTGGGCAGAGTGCAGATTAAAGGTGAAAAGGTATGAAGGAATAGTGTTAATCATTTCATAAGCCACACAGGCATGTAAAAAATACCAGTACTCAGGCTAATGAGTCTAAATTCTGGGAGGAATGCTCAAGCACTTACCCTGTTTAGATTGATAATCTATTTGCAGCAGTGCTCAGAGAAAGAGAATTAGACTTCTGCCTATTCAGTTTTTGAGCCAGAACATGTCACTAAGTGCAAGAGACTTTTCAAGCTCTGTAGAAAAGAGGTCAAAGCATCACCACTGATGCAGACAGTGGTATTTACAGAGAAAAGGAGGAAAAGATCAATCCCTTCCCCCAGTCTCTTTTACCTCCTTCTTTGAAGCAGTCTTGCTTAAATATTGCCATTGTATAAAAAGTCATAAAATAATTGCCTCCTGTTTTGTGTTCAGTTGTTTTGTTTTTGTTTTTTTTTTTTTTTTTTTCAAATTAGGTCCAGCAGAAGATGTTAAAGGAAGAAAACATCTTATTCAGGTGAAGGACTGCAGACTGTCTGCTTGTAATTTGAGTACTAACAATCAATAACAATTAGGAACACGTTTATTACTCTGATGCTGTTCCCCAACTCTCCTCCACAACCTCACACCCCTTTGTCTTGTTATGGAAGCATCCATAAGCTGGGACTCCAACCACTGAAGGCCTCCTCTGTTGTTACCCAAGAGCAGAGCAGAAGCAATTCAGGTCCCCTGGTCAGTAGCACACTCAGAACATACAAGTGCTCAATTAAAGCAACCCTTTCAGACAATTATGGAGCATTATGGTAACTCAGGCATAGAAAGCAGTTGCCCTTTCCCTGCCTCATCACAAGACACACCATGTATTGAATGCATTTTTGACCCTCTGAAGGGGCATTGTTGCTTACTTTTCAATTGCCTGGTCATGTACAACACATGCATTAGAAACATGTTCTATGCTTAAACTTATAGGCCAGTCTCAAAAATAATTGTTTTCCATGCATTTTATGTTAATACCATAATGATCATTTGCAGTTGATTCCCATTTACAAGGCATGAACCATATCCAGGACTAAGTAGGCATCAAAGCCTAAAGGCAGAAGTGTTTATAACAGATAAACTCTACAGCTGAAAGACATGTTCTAGTTATTATAATGCTGGCTTGAGAAGAAATGCCCCAAAGATACTATTATGCTAAAAAAAATTACTTAAGATTAAAATTTTAAGTGAACAAAGAAATTAAACCATAAATATGGGTCAAAGACTGAACAATAAGATGTCTAAAATGTTAAAATATTAGCTGGTGCTTTCTCATTTCTTCTCACTGCTTACAAGTCACTGGAGAGAAGATCAGAGTTCAGATTCAACAGAATACTGTGACACTGCAAAACTGTCACACTAACCTACTGGTAGACAAGCAGGAAACTGGAGAAAAACAAGAGAGAAAAAATAAATCAAGAGAATGTTTATTGCTTTACAAGTATGCTAAATTCACTTCATTTTTAGCATTTTTGAGAGGTATCTCCTACTTGTTCCTCTTGCATCTTTTCTAGCATAACTTGTTTTTTTTTCTCCACTTCAGCTTGCTGGAATGAAAAAATGAAGGCAGCTACCTCTTTTGCTAGCAACTGAAAAGTATAAAATCTTTCATGCAATCACCCTCCACGGCTTTCTACAAAGGACCTCCAGACACCAAGGACAAGTTAGTGATAAAAAAAGATAACCAGCGTGGTTATCTGAAGCAACATCATTTTCTCATGTCCCTCTGACCTAATGAAAGATCTCACTTTCTTTCAGATACAGCCCACAATGTAGTTTAAGACAAGTTAGTTATTTAATTTCCTATGACAGTCTAATACCACTCTCCACAAAATAGTCACAATTCTCTTATATCATCTCACGACCAATACTGATACCTTGATCAACGTCAATAAATACTCTGCTGCATGCCAGTGAAACTGCTCCTTAGCTACAATACATGTGGATTCCATATGGTGCCAGGTCTCCTCATGGGGATGTAAGGATGGTCACAGAGGTTCAGAGTATGTATCAACTTAACTACATCAGAAGACTTGAGCTGATGAAACAATAAACTATTTCTTGGTGTACTATGACCCCTTGGATTACTGTCTGTGCCAGTGGACTTGTGATCACGGATTGAAAAAGAGCACTTTTTAGAGTTTGTCATCGACTGTACAGTCTGCACAGCTGTCAGACAATCATCACAATTATTCTCCTTTTATTCTCCTTTTATTCAGCATTCTGTTGCCTATTAAGTCATTTTCATCACATCGCATGAGCCCTCCAAATATTTCTGCTAGCACAATATTGAGTGATTTTCAGCTTTTCGAACAACTTCAATTCTTACAGTTTTCTGCTGACCAAAAGATCTGGTTTGTGCCTCTGCCTATGGCGGCTGTCAGCAATGCTGCTTACTAAGTGCTTGGGTAACCTTTCACCACTGGCATCTTGACACAAGCAGGGAGCAAGGTCCTGGACTACTTTTAGGAGCAGTCATTATACACTGTTATTAGATGCTTGAACCCTACATGAGAAGGGTTCCCATTGACTTATTCTAAGGTCAGATCCATGTCCCTGCTAGATCTTTTTTATCTTATTATGTTGAAAGCTAAGTCACTCAGTGGAACAGAAGAACTAAGATTAACAGAAAAATCTTAAAGATCTGCCAGTATAAACTCCAAGGTAAATTGAGACTGCAGAAAAATCAGTTTATAAAGAATGTTCTCAGCAGATGGCAACAATGCCATATATCCTATGGATGCATAGAGATGACAGCAGTTTCCACTGTAAGGTTTCCATTACGCAGTTAAGCTATGCAAATACCATACCAAGCACTTTGCCTGGACACGAGCAGTCATGCTAGAAAAATCTACCAGAGTTACTGCATGTTCCTGGTGGCAGCATAACCTGAGAATGCCAGCAGGTCTATGGTGTGCCCCAGGGCTCCCTACATGGCAGCCACCTCATCTGGTGTAAGACGTTTTCCTGGTAAACTGAGAAAAACATTGTGCATTTGTCTTGAGAATGTATGAGAAATTGTGGCATGTTGCTTTTAGACTCTTAGGACTCAGTGCTTCTCAATGCTAAATGATGAGGGTGGCTGAGGATTGCTTTACCTGTAGCTCAGAGGAATCTGTCAGCACAGGTCCCACTGACCTTGGATAACCTCAAACAGAACTGAAGACACTGTGAAAACATTTCTCATGGCTCTAGACAGCTGATGTCCATTTCCCTTGCTACATCTAAGACTTACTTCCCCATCCATATTAGACAGATACCATTGCTCTCTTAATTTGAACTATGCAGCATTTTGAAGCAGTCCAGTGAGACCCTCTTTTCCCTCTCCTCCAAGCTTAATCCTTTGTCCATAACTTCAAGATTTCTGGGTTAGGATTCTTTAACTCCCACTAAACTTTGTCTATTTTTTATAAATAGTTTGACCAAAAGCCACTGATTTATCTCAAGAGGACAGAGCTTGCTGTGAGTTCATCTCATCCTCTGGAATCTGAATATAAAGAAGTTGATACAGATGAACTTCTTAGTGCTCTTCATGTCCTACTTCTTTTCCCTCAGATTTTTAGTATAGACAAGTCTACCATCAACAAAACCCCATATCCTCATTTACTGTTCAGTTTTACTAAACAAAGATTATCACTACAATGAAAGAAAGAAGCCTTTTCTTCCATATAAGTAGCAGCAGGTAGGAAAACACTTGGAAGAGGAACTTCTGAAAGCCATGGCTCTGGATAGAGCATGAGCTCCCTGAGGTCAGCAATCCAGATCCCTTTTATGCTGGGCTACCCAGCAAAGCTAGCACAAGGCCAAGTCATCAGGCCTTTCTCTGGAAGTAATTGTGAATCCGGAAGCTTGGAGATGGCAAGGCAAAATGACTGTGTTGGGAAGCTGGGGAAAAACAGCAGAGAGTTAATGAAAAGATTGGGAACTGGGCTAAGAGAAAGGGAAAACAAAAGAAAAACAAACAGTTTCTTGGCAAAGGGCTTACTGGAAAGACATGCTTCACAACTGGGAGCAGTATAATGACCTTCTGTTTGTTGTTTCTCTTCAGACAGGGAAACGGGACTAGGTTATATTAATCATTTAACCAGAATTTCAGTACAGAATAAACCTGACTGAAAATATATCTTTTTTCCCCCTTTGCTAGTGTAACTCTGCAAGGCTAATGATAGGGCCAAAGAGATTAATTCTGACAAATCAATGGATCAATGAAAACCTGGGCATTTTGAAAACCCTGAAGTATATGAAGTAGGATGTGCTACTGGAGAGCAGTGGGAAAACAAAACTACATCAGATATAACCATGTCCCTTTCACTTTAATTAAAATAAGATTTAGCAATTTTATTTAAGATTACCAAATTCTCAGGGGAAATGCATTTCGCTGCCAGTACTGCTACCAGACAACTATTAATTAGGAAGAAGAAAACACAGTTCACAATGCTCCATCCATCCATCCATCCATCCATCCATCCATCCATCCATCCATCCATCCATCATATTCAGCAAGGTAGATTTCCTCATTCAAGGAAAAGATCTTAGTTACATTGCTTGCCTATGAAATGGAATATGTAATACATACTATTAAGCATATATACTTTAAGCATGGAAGCGACTGGCCTATAAACAAGATTAAAACATCTTCTCTTCTGAACATCTCTGACTGTTTAATCTTCAGCCATTAACTGCCCATTTAAAATGCCACTTACAGAATCTTAATTTTGTACATTATCAGCTGGTTCACAAATAGCTATCTATAAGCAGAAGTGTAACGATCTTCCTTTCTCTTTCTTGGAGCTTACTAGCCTTGCAGTCAATTCTGGCTTCTTAATTAAGTGCGCACACAAATTAGCATTTAAAATTAAATGGTGTCTGTTAAAAAAATATTGTGCAGAGAAAAGTTAATACATACACACATCATTCGGCTGATGATTAAAGCAGAAAATATGAGCTTTGGTCAAACAACATCCTGCATAAGACAATTTAGCATCTCTTGCTCACACTAGGAAATACACTATGGCAGGAACACATGCAAGGCCATATGATTTCATTCCAGCTGCATGGACGATCTCATTTTGTCTTTATTTGTACATTTAAGAGGCTGACAACACCATCTGCACTTCACTCTGTATCCTCTGGTATGGTCTCATCTTCCAGTAACAGACCTGCTCTTTCTCCTGGGACCTATCTTTTGCATTTGCATCCAAACAACTGAAAGAATGGGACGTTACTGATCAATAGGCAGAATTAATGTAAAATAATTCCATGCAATAATATATCACATAAGAAAAGACAGGACTAGAAGAAAAAAAGAAAAACAAACCTGAATGCACATGAATGCCTAACACAGCTGCCAAAACTCAGGCTCACCAGCATCTGCAGCAGGATAGTCACAAGGGAGTTGTGGGAGTGCAGTATATAAAATTTTATACATCTGTCAATAAGTGAGGTGATCCAAACACAAACCCTAGCAGGCAGGATGCACGCAGGCAGATTTGTGACTATTCCTGACAGAATTTATTTCTCCTAAAGAATGCATCCCCTCACACAAGCATGCACACATTACATGGCAAATGCAGCTCTGCTCTGGTTAAAGTTTGACAACTTCCTTCTGTTTAGACATACTCTGAAATGCTCAGGGTCACCTGAGTTCCATGAAATCTGGGGTTTCCATGATAAATGAATGATATGACTGGAAAGGATCTGGATGAGGTGTTCCTGGGAAGTAGCACCTTGAACTCTATCTGTAAAGTAGTTTTTCCTGAATACTACTAGTATATATATATTTTTCCCATATACGGGGGAAATAAAACTAAGGCTTGTTTAAACATGTCACAGGAGGTCCAGATATTCAATATTCTCCCTACTTATCATAGTGAGTACACAGTACCCATTTGTCCTTTCTGAGAAAGAAAACTACAAATAGTATCAGTAGCAAAAAATGTAGTACAAGTGTAACTTCACTGGCACAACCTACATTCCTGTGGACCTCATAGCCAAACGGGTTTCTGGAGCACCCTGCTACTGTAAGCAGGACACCTTTACTGAGAGCCCCCAGGAAACACTGAACCTCTGCTGTACTTGCCAAAGGCAGTCAGAATTTAACTGTTGTCAGAAATCTATCAGCCAGGAAACTGGCAAACATTAAGGTTCTCGTTTTACTATTATAGGGAACAGTGACTGGATCACACCTAAAGGTTCAGAAGACCTCATGGTATGTCTCAGAAAAAGTAAATTCCAGATGTAAATGAGTCAGAGGACAGTCTAAGCAAGTATAGGGTGGTAAAGGACAGGGAAACTGCATGGATGATTTTAGGACACTAAGCTATGTGGTAAGAGAGAGCACATGCTTGCTCATACTTGTCATGCCTTGTGAATCAAGGTCTGGTGTAATGCAGACATTACACACCCTCATTCAATTTCTACCTTGCCTCCACACTATTCATCTTAAAGGATGACTATTCCTGAGTAACGGACCATCCGCTCCTAAAGCAGTTGATTGCTTTTGTGCCACTCAGTGACAAAAGGTGCTGGAGACGGCTGCACAGTGAGCAACGCCAACTTTACTTTTCAGTAAAAAATGCTCCATTTGCTAAATTTCAAAACCCTGGATCCTTTTTACTCTCCTCTCAGGCTTACACATAGCTTACATTTGCCATTCAGTTTCACAGGACACAAAGCGATTTGTTCCTTTGATCCCTTCTAGGGAGAGGCAGACCGCTTAATGTCTTTGCTTGGCCCTCTCATGACTCTGGCCAGCAATGAGGGTAGGGCATGAGAGGCAGAGTTAAGGTTGCACAAGAATATTGGTTTCATTTCACAGAATCATAGAATCACTAGGTTGGAAAAGACCTCGAGTCCAACCATTCCTGTCTACCACAAAGCCGTGTTCCTGACCAATTTCCCCATTTTCAACTTTGTATGCTGCATTGAACATTCTGGAAGACTGTAAGTTTCCATAAGGGAATATTCACCCTGAATAATGAAGATCTATTTTTCAATTAATTAATTAACATTGTAGAGTATAAGATCTTGTATGGTAGGATACATACAAGCATCTCCAAACTCAGAAAGCTGGATGAGACCAGGGTTTTGGACTCCACTCCTATGTAATAACACAGTGTTGTTTTTTTAATTAGTATTTTTTTAAAATCTGCAACAAGATACAGCTCAGAATCTATTCCCGTTGAACAAAAGAAAACTGTATCCACTTTTGTCAGAGCAGTACTTTGAAATTCCCCAAGATAAGACATGTAAATAAATGAAGAATTACACTTGGCAAAGATTTTGGCATCAGACTTTAAATGTTTCATAGTTCTGGGCTGAGGAAATAAGTTGAGCAAAGTCTCTAGAACCTTTCTGGAGATGTACTCGGGGTGTTTGGATACAGTTGACAGCACCATGTTCAAGGGAGGAAAAAAGAGGAAATTGCTTATTCAAAACGTGAGAAAGGGTTGCACCATGTGACATGCCTGACATTTAAGTGATAACAGTGCTGTGCATATGCTCCTTTGGCTTTGGTCTGACACCTAGGTTCTGACATGGTGCAACTTAGCCCTGTCACGGTACAGCCTTGATAACTAAACTGAGAGAGATGTGACTTACCACTTGTTTCAGGAACATATGGACCACAAAGTCTCTGCTGCAGGCTGGGGAACCGTACAGCATCTCAGGCAAAGACCCTGTGAGTTCCCCAGCTGTGCAAGGTGGCTGTGCAGGCTGCACCAACCTTTGGGATGCCATTTGCATTACAGAAAATTGTGGCTAATTAGAAATAAACAGAAAAATGCTTGATTTACAAAGAAATGTGTGATTTTGCCAGCTGATTTTTTTCTTCACTCGTTTTAACTTAACATTCACAGAATACACTGATCATGCTAATGCTTTTGCTATATTCATTAATAAGGACAATTTACATTTACATAGCACCTCTCTTAGTTACGAATTCCAAAGCTTTCCGCAAAATATACACAAAAAATTACATCCATTTCACTGAATATAGTCATTGTCAGAATGAAAATCAACAATTGTGAAGCAGTGCAGAAGAACATTACACAACAGTTGCAAATAAGACAGAAACCAAGCCCCCGAAAACCACAAAGCAAAAAACCCTGGAGATGCCAGATGCAAGTGTAGGTAAAGGGGAAATAACTATGCAAACAGCAATGTGAAGCAGGTCTGTATGTGCCCTAAGGATCAGTGCATGAAGGCACCAAACATACTTCATAAGAATTAAAGTGACAGACCTCATACATGTGCAGCCTATTGCTTTTCTGCATATGGAGGGAGATGCTCAGTTTGAAGTGAGACTCTGCCAAGAAATATGAACCAGGAACACATGATAGATTCTGGTGATGAGAAAATGTAAGGTGAGTAAGCGCATGCAAATTGTGAACAGCACTTATCTGGTCACTGAGCTTCTTAATTTACAAATGGCTTACAAATTTTAAAAGGCATTAATTATGTTAATACATTCTTCTGCAAAAATAAAATAAAAATGAACTTCTTGTTTCAAATGAGTTTTAATTCTGTATCATAAAGGCACATAACTGCAGTTCCAAGGCTGAAATGAAATAATCTGTTCCCTTCACATTTTAATCCCCCTTCTAGCCCAAACCCCATTTACTTCAGTTACTGATCAAGTCTCCCCACACTATGTTACACATTGCAAGTCAGAGGTGGGAGAAAAGGCCATCCATCTAAAGTAAAATTAATAGCAAAACTTTGAGAGAGAGCATGCATGGGTTGGCAAGACCAAAGCATGAGCTATTACATGACAAATGTGTTGATAAATGTTCAGCCCTGCAAACACAAAATAACTTTGGTTTGGCTAATAAGCATCCATTATAGCTCTTTCCCATCATTTTGAGGCAGACAAAGTAGTTTTCATACTTGACCCTTGAAAGCAGATTTGTTTTTGTAATTAACTTGTTATCCAGGGATTTTTCTTTCCACATCTCTTTCTCCTTTCAGTACTCCCCCTAGCACAGACACATTTCCTTGCCTGAAGTTGCCACTATATTCAACAACTGCTGGCTGAGACCTCACAACTCACTGCATAAATTCACATAAAATTATTCATGTTTGGCACATTTCTGCTGGCGAACAACAACCTTTTTGTCTCTTAAACAAAGGAAAGAAAGATTTAAAAAAACAACAAAGGCAGCCTAATAAGAATTCCACATTTCCTCTTTCTTCCTAATCTGGCTAAACAGTCTCTACAAGCCTGAAAAATTCAACAAAGTGAAGTTGCTGTGACTGTTTGTCTTTCAGTATAGAATCAACACAGATGGAACAGCCTCTCGGCATGACTTTTGATCATGGCTCAGATATGAGGTAACTTTCCTTGCCTGTTAGATATTTTGGATTTAGTTTTTCACTGAGTTGTCATGCTATCATCCAATTACAACTAAATTCATGCTAAAAGCCAGGATGCCAACACCAAATCCAAACCCGGTTGTGACTTCCATCTAGTCCACACAGCAAGTCGAGAGTTCATTCACTGTAGCTACAAAAGCAACAGAAGCAATCAAATAAATGAGGCCAGAGGGAAAGTCAGTTTGGAGTCTTTTTGATTAATGGAAAAACAATGTAGAGACCACACTTCTAAACTGATGACGTCTTTAAAATGTAAAGTCATAAAGTCCCTGTTAAAACTGATAATATGAAGAAACTTTTATGACAATGTATTACTCCAGTTGAGTTACATCAGTGTATATTTATATTTGAAAATTACATGAACCTGTAGTTAGACAGCCTCCCACTAGGAATTCTCAGATCTTGGTTTACTGAGTTAGTATGACCTTGTTTTCTGTTCCCTTTGCCACATGCAAATGTTTGCACAACTTTAAATGACAATCGTCTCAAGACTTTTCTAGTGCAGCAAAGCTTGCTAAATAGCAAAAAGCTGTGATCACTACCACTTATTTCACCCTCTTACGCGGTAGGGGAAGAGTTAATTATATGGAATTAAAAAAATCAGCAACGTCATTATGTTTTGAAAGATTTCGACCATACTGTATTTAAGTGAAAAAGAGAGATACTTGGCCCATTCCCTGTTACAAACTTAGATCTATGTCAGAAGTGTTTCATTACTATTTATAACCATGACTCAGTAGATGTTTTTTAAGTCCTATGATGCCACAAACTGAAAACACTTCTATATCTGTGCTTACATATTTCTCTAAAATTGACAAGCGCTGTATCACATAGCACAGATTGAGGCTATAGGGAGACACTACAGATTGTAATATGAACTCAATGCGTGAACAATTCCTCAAGTCCCCCATGTCTTGATCTGCCAGCTCTTCTTTTCACGTAAACTAGTATATCTTGCCTACACACTCATGCGTTGGTTTGAAAAATGCAACATTTACATATTAATGCCATGGTAGCAATGAATTCTTTGGTTCTTTTAGCCCCAAATTCCAGAAACAACCGGTTTTGAAATCATCATAATGGTGGCTACAGCATCATCTCAAAGGAATTTCTGTTTTCTTTTTAACCTGGGATAAAACTTGACGATCTTTCTTTAACGCTATCAACCTGGAAGCTTGACAGTAAGGATTAAAAATTGTTCTTTCCTTCCCACTTGGTTATTGGAAAGGCTGTGAAAGGCAATCAGTCTTGTAAAGCCACACATCACAGCCTGCATAAAAATGTCGTGATCCCCCGTCTCCTCCCCAGCCTAGCTGAAAGTGTGTAATATCACACAGCTGGGGAAAACTAAACCATAAACATATGCAATGCATCATGCTATCACACAAAACCTGTTACTAATAGGCACTTGATGATCTGCAGGATCGAATGGGATCTAAAAACATAGATTGTTTTTGCTGCAGGGTAAGAACTTTTCCCAATTGAAAGAGGGAAAAATACTCTCAGCAGTGCAGGAATTGGACTGGAGTCAATTCATTCATTCTGTTTGTGAAATATGGACTTTTCTTTAATGATTTCTGTTTGACTGTTGCCTTGCTTCAGTGCTTTGGGGAGTACTGCTGCACTGAACCATGGTTTTGGTTATGAGGAAACCCATGGCGTTCTAGCCAGTAAACACAGGGGCTTGGAGCATCTGAACAGCCCCCTCACCTGGCTACAGGCCCCCTCCCCACCAAGCTATCATGTTTGTAATGCCAGGTGGCAATATTACCTGTCACTGGGAGTCTGTGGGTAGTGCTGCTTGTTTATTTTTGCATATAGTCCTTCCAAGTGCTCCCTCTCTAGTAGTGTGGAAGGAGAATCATGTGGATATACAAAGGTTTCTGCTGCTGTTGGTGATGATGGCCTGTAGATGCTTGCTGCTGGATAAGACTCTCGGAAGTGGTTTACTCTGGCGTAATTTGGATCCACCTCGTCGTCATCAATGTCAGGTCCTCCAGTACCAGAAGAATAATCACTCAGTCCTCTCAGCTGCTTTTGCCGTAACTCCTGATGCTTTGCACCAATCCTAACAATGAAAAAGAACAAATATACAGTTGGATCTGCTTCAGCAGCAACCACAGACACTCAAACCTTACACAACTTTGGAGCACCAGCCCCAAACTCAACTGATTAGATCTTCCAGCACACCATGGAACTAGTGCCAGATAAAACAAATGATGCACGCAGCAACCTTATTCTTTATCTCTGGCAATCATTTTTGTAACCAAGGCTGGACATCATTCCAATGAAAAAAAATTAATGCTGAATATAATAGTGTAGCTTTTTACAAGTGTATGCATAAACAGTTTTAGTTCTACATCTACCCTCCAGTTTGCAGTTAACAAACCTAACACAATCTGAAACTTTTTATCTAAATTAGTCAGGAAAATTGTTACTGCCCCTTGGTCACTTGACCCACCTCAATTCTCCTAAATACATTAACTTATGAAAAGTGGATTAAACGTGAACGTAAATGGAGAGATGGCACAGTTGTCTGTAATCAAAGGATCACAGTTAATTTGCTGGAGATTTAATTTTTTAAAAATTTTATTTTGGCTACATAAATGTGGAAATCACACCTTATTATACAGAGGCTAGGGGCAAAGTAAAACCACAAAGAAATTAATAGAAACCTGACAGAGATGAATTGATACATATAAGTGAATTAAAGACTATTACTGGCAGTACTCCACTTTGATAAAGCCTTAAGTGGTATTACAAAATGCTGCTGCGAATCAGGGCCATTGTGTAATCTCTTTGGAATATTAAATGATATTCAGGTAAATTTCAAACTCAGCTGATATTCAATGATTCAACATTCATGCTGGAGAAAAAAAAATCCTATAGCAAGGCTTTGTGAGTATACAACTTCTGTTAACTGCTCAGCTGCTCTTCAACACAGTGTAATTAAATGCAGTGAGATGGATCTGGCAGAATGCTGACCATAGTATGTAATAAATATAATTTACAGAAAATAATGTAGCATGGAGGAAAGAAACAAAGGATGGAAGACAGATACAGAGACAGAAGTCAACATTTGCTGTTGACTGCATCTGAAGTACAGCAGCAGCATAGAAAGAACAGTATAATTTGTACAACAGGAGAATAAGTAAAAAGGGTCTACCAGTCCTGGTTACCCTAGGAAAGCATAATGGCCTCAGTACTGTGCATAGTGAAAAATGAAGATGTTCTGGAGAAACTCTTTAAAAGGCAGGGAGGAAATGGTTCCCTAAAGAAATAGATGAGCACATTGGGAGCTTCTAGTCTGACAGACAGGAGCTATTAAGTGCAGAATGGGATTAATAACATTTATTTTGTTTCATTAGATGTGTATAACCAAAATAAACACAAATAATTCATAGCTAAAAAGGTTCACAAATAACTCCATTGAGAACAATGAGCCTTACTACACGTGGCATTGAGTACATTAAGGGGTATCATGCATGCTTTCCAGTAACACCTCTCCGTTCACTGTGCTAGGACATATCTAGAGGTGATGACTTTTACAGAGGGATGTGTCTACAGGCCTTGACAGTCAGGGGGCAGGCCCACTATCCATGCTTTGTCTTCCCTCTGTGAAGCAGATGATCTTTCTCCTCTCTAATACTCAAGTACCATGTGTAGTTTTGGGTGCCTCAGAACAACGAAGACATCAAGCTCTTGGAGTGTGTCCAGAGGAGGGAGACCAAGATGGTTAAAGGCCTCAAAGGGGAAGACTTTTGGAGAGGTGGCTGAGGTCACTTGGTTTGTTCAGTTTGGAGAAGAGGTGCTCATTGCAGTCTACCTTCCTCAAGGCAGGCAGTGGATGGGGGGTACTTATCTCCTCTACCTGCTGAGAAGTGATAGGACACAAAGAAAGGCAATGAAGTTGTATCAGGGAAGTTCAGATTGGACATCAGGGTGGTCTCTCACTGGAACAGGCATCCCAAGTAAGTGGCCACATCACTAAGCCCATCAGGGTTCAAAGAGTGCCTGGACAATGCTCTTAGTCATATGGTCTTATTTTAGGTAGTGCTGTGAGAAGCTGGGAGCTGGACTTGATGATGAGTCCCTTCCAACTTGAAGCATTCTATGATTCTGTGAAATATTTTAATATAAGGACCACGTGAGAGGATAATATCTTCCTAGTACACTATTTCTGCCTGAGGAAGTTCTGGATCCCAGCTCAGTTAGTTCACTTTTTTCCATTTTTTCTTCAGATATTATTAAAAATACTCATGAAGACTTAATGTAATCTACTACAGTAGTTCTTACAGATGAAAGGATAATGAGAAGAATAAACTACAACCCTTCTATATCCTTAACGCCTCTCAGGTTTCTACACTGAGGCTTCCTAAGAATTTCTCCTTTTTTCTTCCCGGCACTTCTTTCCCAGTACAATCACCTCCTCCTTCTGTACCCTTCACGTTACTTGTATTTTCCTTCAGGTTTTCATGCCACGCACATTCCTTATTTAGAATTCAAACACTGGCTTGGGTCAGGACAGGTGCTATGCTCAAGAGCAATCTCACCCAGGGTAAGGCAGTATTCTGAAGAACTCACAGACTTCAAAATGAACCTTTGATTCTGCACAATTCTGACCCTCTCCACAATGGAGATTTTATTGGAGAATCTTATAGAGGGCATAGCCTGTTGTCAATATGTGATCAACTCGGCTGGTAAGGCACACATTCTCTCAGTTTAGTACTGATTACACTGGCTTAGCCAGCTGATAGCTTCTTGGGACAGTGGGGGTTTAATAACATTTACAGAATGATGGGATATACTCTTTGTAAAACAAATATGGGGCAAATTCTTCGTAAAACTAATGGTGATGCTGGTATAGACCTTGGTAAAAGTCATGCTTTTATTCATAAAGCAATGGGCAGTAGCATGGGGATAAAGTCCACACTGAAGACCTGTATATGAAAACAGAAACTAAAAAGCAGTGGTCAGCTTGCATTTCTGTCTAAACCACAAACCACTGCTAGCAAATGAGTAATAATCAGAGCAGCTGAAACCATGCAAAGCTTTTATCCTCCAAAGGTTTGTGAATAAAGATAAAAGATGTAGAGCAGGGAGTGGTGGAGGGAACCAGTCTGCCGAAGTCCAAGAGTGAAACTCCACATTCATCATTCATAGAAAGGAATTTGGGGCAAAGTTAATACTTGGTTCATTCAAAAAAAATCCAGTAATTTCAGGTAGCTCATGGTCTGACAGCACTCATCCTACTATGAGGACAGGGGTGGACTTCCATTGCAAATAAGGCCTCAGACATCAATGAAGCAGTGAAGGAGGCCTATGCTGCTGATTTCCACCTTTTATCCATATAGGGGCTTCAAGGGAAACCCTCTTGCAAAAGGATTAATGTATTTTACATGTCCACATGAGATTTTGCCAGAAATGTAAGACTGAAGGTGTCAGCTTTGTTTGAAAAAAAAGAAGATAAATCACACAAATAACTGTTAGCTCCAGCACCCAACAAACTCTGCCAGTTTAACAGCACTCCTTGTTTATGATTACCCTGTTTTGCTACAACTCACAAAGCACTTTAAGATCATTGCTGTCACCCAGACTAACTCTAAAAAGTGTTGAATGTTCTTAAATACCTGTGAAAGTTTGGAGGGCTTCACCCTCAGTCAGTGACCAAAACAGCCTAAACAAAGACTGGTGCAGGAATATATCATATGAGATAGAAGTTTTATGGCGCACACAGGTCCATGTGGGATGATATAGGCAGAAAAATGGGACGATGCTGCATTTCAATGAACAGTCTTATCACATGCTAGTGAAGAAGGCATGGCACATAGTCCTGAGAAAAGCTTCAGCAGCTTCTCAGACAATGATGAGCCGTAATGTTCCTTGGACCAATACTTCACCTGTCCTCTAGGTAGTTAAGACTTATTTAGAACATGAGTAGTGCAGTAAGGCAGCATCATGTGAATCTGGCTTTCATGTCTGACAGTGAGAGTAATTTGTCCTGCTATCAATACTGGTATATTCTGCACAACAAAAGCTGGAATTAGGTCATCACAATTTTCTTTTGTTCCTGTGAAAAAGCCTAGCTTCTTCAACTTTTCCTTCTGCATGCAATCTTCAATTGCTGCCACTATTATAAGTCAAATCTGCTCAAGAACAATTATTTTCATTTTATATTATCCAGACCAGTCAATACCAGGTTTTGTAAAATTCTTCATGATCAATGTTTCATATTTTCAACATGCCTGTTATAATTGCATTAATATTTCTTGTTTCCTTTTTACTCTTCCACACAAATCTATAAAATTTGCTCAGTTATTTCTTTCATTTCGATCCAAATGTTCAAATATAGGGAAACAAACTATGGGATGAATGTTTTTTCTATTTACCTCTCCTTCTATCTTTCACCTTTGAAATTTCTTAACATTTTTGTGCTGTACATCAGCATCGTATTTTCATCCAGTTTTAAAGCAATCTTTTCTATAGCACATCCCACTAGGTGCCCAGGAGTTCTTTACTGATATACAAAAAAAGAATGTGGTGTTCTTCCATTGCTCTGCTTATTCTGCTAAGCAGGCTAATTCTGCAATGTCCCACTCTAGTTGTTTACCATTTCTGCAGCTCCCTCTGCATTTCTCCCTGTCTGAAACAGCATTATCTTTACTCCCCATCTCCTTCCCACATCCCCACCCCCCCCCCAAAAAAAAAAATCTTCTAAATCAACACAACTATCACAGAAAGCAGCTTACAGTACTGTGAACAAACAATTACTGCAAGGGAACCCCAAATTCACAGCACAGGATGGGTCTGATTAAATAACTGGTGCAAATTTGTGACAAGAGATAAATTGTCACTCAACACCATGATGCTAGCAGTGAAACCAGAGATGAAGAGAGGCACAGGTCACCATCTGATCCATTTAGTGTAGCACTAAAGTTTCTACAAACTTCCTGACGAGGCAAAGGGAAAAGAAAAACTCACACAGAATGAAGGGAAGTTAGATGTATTTCCTTTTGGGTATCCCATATCAATCCTCCTTGCTCTCTTCCGCCACCTGAACACCAGGCTCTCCTGTTAAATCACTGCACGACAAATAGATGAACTTCCCTTAGCTGTGTTTCTGTAAAAACACAACCTTTGCACACAAGCAGCAAGAGGATGGGCAACAGAAGTGCCATATCAAGCAATGCCCCCTTTTTAAAATTTTGTCTGACCCACCTTTTTCTCAATAGCATCCAAACACATATCCTATCTAATATTTTCTGTTGTTTTCAAGACCCGCTAGCTACCACTAGGACCTTTCTCCGCAACAAAATATTTCAGCAAAAAAACAAGTTTGATATAACATATAACTTCAACAGAACTATAGGTAACATTTCCAAAGGATGTTGCATCCTATTTGTAGAAGTCAAATGAAGGCAGAGTTCTATCTACCTAATGCACTTCTGGAAGTGGGATACAGTATTTCGAAAACACTTCTATACACCACACCTACTGTTCAGTAGCGCATCCCCAGAGCTACAAATCACTGAAACACTCTCATTTTCATCCTTCAAACAATCTTCCTGTCTGACATACCCATACAAATAATCTATGGTGATTTCTTACGTACTAACACATGAAAGGATCCATACACCTAGAGGGCAGCAGCCATAAAAGGGTTAACAGCCCAAACAGCTCCTTCCAGCTGCAGCTCAGACACAGGATTGAGTTACTGTGGCTTAACAAGTTATTGTGTTTCTGCTGAGCTACTGTCAATGACCACATATGTATTCGCTGCCTGTGACAAACACAATGTAAAACGCTTTACCCTGACATCAGTGACAGAGACACTGACAGGCAAAAGCTGGCTTAAAAGACTGCAGCGCATGCCGAGCGAGCCAGCTGCAGGAAGAGATACGGACCACCTCAAGAAAACTCCAGAAGAGCCAAGCAGAAGTGACTTCTGGAGCAGACCCAGAAATCCTTTCAGGAACAGAATGAGAAGGCTAGGAAAAACTGTAAGAGCTACTCCTCATCTCTTGGCCCACCAGGTGGAAACTGGGTGGGTGGGTTGCAAGTGAGGAAAAAGAAAATGCTGAATCTTCTAATACCAGTACCCTAGGCCTCTATGAAAATTAAATGCAGGAATTAATGTTATCAGCACAGTAGTCCAACAGAGGCCAGGATCATTCAGAGCCGTGGAACCCAAAGACTGCCTCCAATGAGGAACAAAGAGCATGATAGTATATGCAGCCCAGCCTGCAGTTCTGGAGGCCCAAGAGCAGCCCTAGCCCAAAAGGAGCTTTACACAGCCAGTCACAGTCTAACAAGCCATCCCCTTGGATCAGGACAAAATTGGAAGCAGAATGTTCTCCTGGCTCTGCCCTGGCAAGCAAGGGAGAGGGGTACCTGCTACCCAACAGGAGACATGAGAAGCAACTCAGCAGCACCAAAAGCTACTAGATCTGACCACAGTGTGAAAAACTGTGGATAGGAAGCTTGGCCCAGACTGTAGGCTCTCTCAGGAAAACTGACCAAAACAGGCCCATGACAAGGAAGCACCATCTTTTCTGAGGTGATGGAACTCCTCCCTTGCACTCCGCATGCACTCTGAATAATCCTGTTCCGACTTCCCAGAAGTGTAGAAGTGATACAACATGGGTTTTTTTTATTTATTTACCACACACTGACTCTGTGCTTAGTAATGAGCAGAGCACAGAACAAAGAGTGAAATGGTGTGAGCCCCCAGGTACCTATATAAGTAGTCAAACACAGGACAGAAAATGCAGTTGCTGACCAAAACAACATATTTCACAAAGGAACCTTGTTTTATACCTCAGATGAATACAACAACATTTCTTGTATGGTGGATTAAAAGGAATAGACTTTGTGGAAGTGTAAACAGGCATCTGAATGAGCAAGATGCTGGCTAAGTCAATGAAAGATGATCCCCAGGGGAGAAGGATTAATAACACACAAAGACAAAATGTGTAACACAAACAGCGCCATAGGTCTTTTAGGATAATTTCTATTCTGTTCACAATAAGAGAAGCAGAATAAGAACAGGTAAGTGAGTGTGTGTATAATCAGTTCGAGGTATACCTAAACTCTGAAAAGCGACATGATCCTTTAAGTCTTTTGAGTTATTGAGATGCTAAACATTCTACTCATTTAGTTATTCCTTGTGAACAGCAGAATAAAAGCTGCTGCACTACTTTTTTCCCTACTCACATTACTCTCCCTGAGATCTACATATCACAATTATTACTCAATTTACATCTGATTTAGTATCTTCAATACTTCAACTGTGATTTTATAAAACATTTCTGCTTTTGTCTCTCATTTACTTTATTCATACATATATTGAGTAATGGGTTGTCTAGAGGAAAGCAGCCTATTTCTACAGAAGTTCACTTGGATCTCCATTGGGTTTAATGTTTTAATTCCTTTCTAGCTGCTAGCCAAATATATTTTGGTTAACTAAAATCTTGTATTTTCATTCATTTACATAACAGTGGACCGAATACATCCTGCCTTCAGATATTCATAAGCCATAATCACTGATGAGAATGGGTATACTTCACTTGAATATCTGAAGAGATTATTTCAGTACAGTGCTTTTAATTTTTTTTCACAATCATTTTCCAGACAGGCATGGTCTATAATGACATAAACAATCTTATTCAAACCTGTATCTTTTATCAGGAAAAGACTTGTTTGAATTTTTTCAACCATCACCTAGGAAAACTCTAGAGGCAGACAAGTCTCATAGCTAAAAAACGTCAAAATAAAATAAAAATCCACCTCTTTCCAGTAAATTGTGGACATCTGATATGGACATATAGAGACTCAAACAATATCTAATTTAGTATTATTTTTCTGGAGGCATATTTGTCAAAAACATCTTCCTCATAAGCTATGCAAGTGTTTCCTCATTCCAGCTCATTCTATTGTGCTGAATTTGAACATCATCTCCCCCATAATTAGTATCTGTAATTGTAAACAAGAAGATAAACAGTCTCAGAAATAAAAAAAAGCAAGCCACAAATTTAAGGGAATAAGAGACTGTAACTTGGGCTAAATGAGGTGGAGCTTATAACAGCATTAACTGTCCCAATGATAAAACCCACCCCACTAAACAAAAAATACTGCCTATTCTAGATAACTACCCCATTCTCATATGACACTGAGCTGACAAAAGAAGGTGCCTTTGGATGGTTGTAAGTAAAGAAATGGAGGAAAGAAAAACCTAAGAAGGAGAAAAGGCTACACTGACCTTAAAATTTAAGATTATGACAAACTGAAGATGAAATGCAACCCTTTTAATACTACAAAATGAGTAGTGTGAGCTTTAGATAGACAAGACTGAGTTCTTAATGCTTTTCCAGTTATTTCAGAGGTGAGAGGGTGTGATTACCAACTTACACAGGATCCTGCCCTCTAAAGAAAATCCTGGCTCTAATGAGGTCAGTGCTTTTTCCACTGCTCCATGAACTTCAATGAGAACGGGACTTTACCTTTGCTGTTAAATCTGAGGAAGTTATTGCTATCTCTCTTTTGTCCACGTTAGTTGTACACTGGGTGAAATGCAGCAGATTACGGAAAGTCAACTGCTGGAAAAGCCAACTATACTATATTCTGTATTTTCATAGAATCATAGAATCACTAGGTTGGAAGAGACCCACCAGACTGAGTCCAACCAATCCCACCAATCTCTAAGCCATACCCCTCAGTACCTCATCCACCCGCACCTTAAACACCTCCAGGGAAGGCGAGTCAACCACCTCCCTGGGCAGATCATTCCATTGCCTAATGACCCTTTCTGTGAAGAATTTTTTCCTTATGTTGAGCCTGAACCTCCCCTGGCGAGCTTGAGGCCATTCCGTCTTGTCCTGTCTCCTGTCACTTGGGGACATTTTACTACATTAGATAATTTTCTTTACTCACAACTACCCTGAGTTATTTTTTTGAAGTGACAATACCAGAAAAAATTAGGTTGTAAAGAAACCTCTGAAGGTCACCCTGCTCAAACTCCTGTTGAAAGCAAGGCTGACTGCACAGATCAGGTTGCTCAGCCTCCTGCCAACAGGATATTCCTTGTTTTGTGACAATGTGAACTATAATAGATAGTGGAATCATTCCAGGTTTGTCAAAATTACTTTGGCATCTTTCACCTGAGATGTTCTGATGCCTTTAAGAGCTCCAATCTCCTCTGCAAAACAGTCTTGATTCCACAGGGCCTTTGCAGACCACAGGTAAGTAGCAGGGTTAGTTCTCAACACTGGTTTAAGGTAATTCTCAGGCTGCTGTAATTTGTACTATTCCATTAAAAAGATAAGTAGGGTGCTGCACACATCATACTAGAGTCCCTTTTGATAACACTGCCTCATTCCTGAACAAATAATCATGACAAAAGAATCAAAATAACAGAATACTCCTAGAAACCAAGATTTAACCTTGCTTATATTTTAGCCACTGGGAACTTAATGTCAGGAATGGAAACAATACCAATTGTAAAGGCAGATTCACCTCTCCAACTAAGATATCAAACAAATTATTTCAGAGAAGTTCACCAGATAAACAACGAAATAGTATATAGTAACTGCAGTATGCCTGCAGAAAAACTATGGAGAGACACAGACGTCACCCTATGAACTTACTTATTGTCACTGACTAGCTCAGTTCCAGCAACTGCTGTTGTAGGTATCAGTCAAAACAACTGAGGATTGTAACACCTTCTTAACAAAAATACCACAGACATTGTAATGATCACGGGAAGACATAACATTAATTTAACACCTCATGAAGACGCAACACCCACAACCATGTGCAGTAACACAGCCAGAAAGACTGACACCTATCGAGTCTGCCAGGCCTCCTGCTTCAGTGAATGGGTCTTCTTGGAACACTTCTTGCATAGATACTTACAGCTTCAGTTTGCTAGTTTATGAGTTCACACAACCACCTTGGCAACTGCATAAACATTTCACCATCATTTGACTGAAATCCTAGCAGTGCAAGGAACAAGCCTAGCTTCACGTGATATGATATTCTATTCACATTTCTTTATTCTACATAAACGACACTGAATCTGGAACCTCTTGGATAGAACCTCTCTATTTAAAAACAAGAACAATCTTCATCTGTTTGTCTGGGATTCACAAGTTGTTTCTAATTAACAATCCCAGATTAGAAAGTGAAACCCAGCTTTGACTAAAGAGAGAAAGCTTTAAGACTTTCAGTTATTTTGTTTTAAGCTCACAATGGAGAGTTACACACAAAAACTTATTTTCTGCCTGCTTGCCTATCCCCACGAGTTGTACTCTCATTTTTTTCCTGTTAGTAAGGGAGTGAGAACAGGAATTCCGTGCTGTGGCACTACTTCAAAGTGCATGCCAAAGATTTATGTTAGACTGCCATAAATCACCTATGGAAGGGCAAGGAATGAAATACAGCTTCCAAGTAATTTTTATGCCCTTATTGATTTTGGGGTAGGCAAGAGCTGACCTACATTCAGTACTGCATCAAAGAAATCCCCAGGCCAGATCAGCCTGTCTCCTAGAAAGAGCTCCATTTCCCAGATTGGCTAGTACACTGGCTAGTTTCACTGTCTTAGTTTGGCCTGGAAAAGCTTCTAACAGCAGTATTTCTGTTTTATAGCATCATTTTATAAAACATCAAGTAATAAAACTCTCATATGTACAGAAAAGAATCACGCATTGGCTCACTTAAGCAAGAAGGAGCCAGGCCATTGCCCTGAGTTGCTCTGACCTTTTGGATGGGCAGGCAGCACAGCTCGTGAAAACTGGTTTCCAGAGCAAAGTGAAAACAGTGCCTCAACGAAGGGCAAACCAAAAAGGCTAAAAGGCTTGGATAAGAAATCGAGTGCTTAAATTTAGAGGGTATGGCTATGATACCTGGAAAGTGCTATTTCCAAGAGTCTCCGATACCTGGAATAGCACTGTGACAGTTAAAGAAAAGGGCCTGTTCTTTGTGCTAATTCTGTTATCCTCGTTTATTAATATTCTTGTGTGAAGACAAGCTGGAATCAATGCTTAGCATAATGTTGTCTTAGAAATGTCTTCCAGCAGTGGATAAGCCACACAAAGGAGGCTCAAGAACTGCTATTTGGTTCTAAATGCCATATCACAACCTATGTAACATAGGTGAGAGCCATCTACCTCAGCTACTCATAACCAAACACCAACCTCTCAATGTTCAGTGGTAGGCTTTTATTACACATTCTGGTATGCAGAGCAGCAGCAGATCTGAAATGAGAATCATTCAGAATCAATGGGTTGGGATTAATATGTCCTCCTGTCCAGTGCAAGTGCTGCCACAGTAATAAACAGAAATCTGATAACTTCATACTGTCAGCACAAAATGAAACTATGACCTTGACCTGTGCAACATCATCCAGTAATTTTTTCATAACTTCAACATAGCATACTACACTGCTATGATCTAATAAGAATCTAAAAGTAATTAACTGGAATTTTTGAAAACTGTAGCCTTAATCAAATATGTATTCTTATCAGGGTTGCAAGCCAGCAATAAATTGGGACATTTAAAAAACTGGGATCCAATCCAATCTGTGATCTGATCAGGGTTCAATGGTTATAATAAATTGGGAGTATTAAAACTGGGACCACATCCAACACTTTATTTTGTCTAAACCACAGGACCTAGCTGTGCTGCAAAGTCAAGAATACTCATAGAACAGGTATACCATGTTGGATTAACCCTTAATAAATGACGATGCACAAGCTCAGGAGTCTCAAACCCATGCGGTTTAGCACAGGGCTTAATGGTGAGAAAAGCAATTACCAACATTTTATCAGAGATCAATATGAACTATAAACAGCCATAACAATGCTTTCAGGCCTGGCAAGTAGTTAACACAGGCAAAAAAGCTACATGGGGTCGGTAACAATGTGTGGGTGCATGAGCTCGCTCTAAGATGTAGTACACATTTAAAAATCATACATTGATGTTTGTTAACAGTCTGAGTTTCAACTTATTATTCGAAACAATTTGGCTTTTCTACCATACTACCATGTGTGCAGCCACACTTGTTTTCATTTAGATTTCTAGCAACTTACAAATTGTTTGTAAGTAAAGACAATGAAACAAATGTTGACAGAAACAGAATGGAGTTTCACTCAAGTATTCTTTCATATATAAGTGATCTCTAAATGTTTTTATTTCTGTAAGATGAATTTCCTTCATACAGGGATCTTGCAGCTGCAAAATTAAACCTCTGTTTGCCAAAAATCAAAAACATGTATTGATTTTTTTTAATCATGGGAACAAGCAACAAGCATCAAAGCTGATAAGACAAGAGAAACACTCCTCAGCTGCCGTAACATTTCTGAAAAGTAAAAGAAATTTAGTTTTTAATATAAAACCTGAAACTATTAATTTTACCCAAATTTGAGCATTGTAACTTATGCATTACGTTCAAACATTTAAAAAGCAAGGTCCAGAGGTTCCTCCTGCTTCTCTAACACTACGCAAAAATTCAATACTACTAAAAAATATTTCCTCAATTAATTCAAATAAGGACTATGAAACCAAGACTGTTTTAACATAACAACAGTTATGAACAAGTGCGGTGTACTTTTTTACAGAATGCCTCCTTCACTGGTTCACATGCTTCTTTTTAAAATCTCCATATTTTCAACAAGGCATTTCATTTTGTGAAATTTTATTCTAATGTCAAATAAATGCTCAACTCTGCTGGAACAGAGACTTTGGTCACAGCAGGAATATTCCAGTAAAATAATACTAAACAAACAGGAAAAAATAGTTTTCTTTAACTGATAGTAACTTTATTTGCATTTGAAAGGCAAACAAATTGTTATGTATAAAACTCAAGTGCCTAATATATTTATCCAGTTTGTTTTACAATTTTTCAAATGTTAGAAAATTAAAAGGCAGCCCCAAATGAGTGATGAAAGAGACAGAGAAAGGGAGGAAGAAAAATCTTGTTTTGAGGGTCAGAAAAGAGAGGATGTCTTCCAGAATTTAATAATGTAACGAACATCTTGTTAAAATGATAAATTCTGAGTAACTTACACAGAACACACTAAAAATACAGATTTGAGTCAGCTTGATCAAAATAAATCTCAGACATAGCATTTGCTTTTTCCTTTTATGGGCCGATTCTAGACCTTTGGAGCACATGTTTTATTACAGTCCAACTCTTTGAAGTATGAGCAAAATGATGAGTTTACTTAAAATAGGGCCTCAGTCCAATGAACCACTTGACTCGTGTCAGGAAGGACAAACCACTACCTCACAGAACTATACTACCAGTTAAGTCAGTCCTCCTTAACTATCTGCATCAGGAACTTTTGACTTTCTCCAGTCAAGATTCAGTGACAATGCATTGTTGTGGCACAAGGAAAGCTAAGAGAGGTACTGGGAGAAGAAGAAAACAGTGAAATTTAGAGGAGGTGCTGAATTCATATGCAATTGGACACAGATAAGGCTATTACTAAATAAGGAGTGCCTAACATCCTAAGTTCCCATCAACCACTTGAAACCTGCAGAAGTGGCTTTATTTGACAATAAGTACAGGCTTTGAAATAAAAGGAGGCCAGGGACTGAGGCATGGAACAAATTCCTAGCCTGACAGGGACTTTGTAGAAACCAGGACAAGCAGCTGCATTGCCTGCATGTCATGTTTTCCCCTACAGGTCACTTTTTTTTGTCATGCTAAATTTTCTCCCTTCTACCTTAGCCGTAAGTGCACGATCTTGGTGGGGACTGCTCTGGAATACAAGCAGTAGAAAAAAAAAATGATGTCAGCATTTCAGTGCAGGATGTGGAGCTACTTCAGAGAACTGCAGCTACAAGGCAGCTCAGAGAGTTGTACTGAAAACTGAGAACAGGATAATGTGGAAGCGAAATAGAAATTACTAGGCTAGAGAAATACTTGATTTACTTTCACTTTTTGAGGTTCCAATCTGAAATTTGGCAGTCCATAAAAAGGGTTGCCAGGCAAATTTACGCTGAGGACCAATGTGCAAGCAAGTTCAATCCTTTTTGGGAAGCATCTGCACTATATAGTGAGTGCTGTATACTCTGTCTGTATACGCCTACTATCTCTAACACATTCTGGATGTGCCAGACTTGTTGCACATGCACTGTACAATTCCTTCTCTGTGCAAGAAGGAAATCCAACCTATTCTGAGCATGATGGACTGATGCTCATGAAGCAATCCTACGTAAGATCTGATGTTTCCTCTCAAAGCCAGAGTCACTGAGCTTGTTCTGCACAGCCAACCCAAAACTGTGCAGTGAAAACATCTGACATTTCTGCATGCCTGTGTATCTTGTCAAAACTTCTGGAAGAAGGTTGTATCCTTTATAGAAAACCCATCCTTGGAATTTTGTGAAATACTATTTTACCTATCCAATACCAACTGAAAAACTGGAAAACTCTGAGAGATGGCCTTGTCCTGTCAACTAGGAAAACATTTCCTCCTGAAAAATATTTCTCAGCTGAGATCTTGGAACACTATTCTGTTTTTTGGAGAGCAGCCAAGAATATATTGCATGCAAAACCAACATTCAAAACCATGTGAGATCCACAGCTGCTAAGATGCTGAAATGCACTTGATCATTAATCCTGTCACACCCAGCCCAAAAATCAACTGCTCTGACCTCTTCCACTAGTATCCAAAATGAACAGCTCAGCCTCTGAAAAGAACTATTAAATGAAAAATAATACTATCAGTTAGCATGACAGACTGTGAAATATTTAGGCAGTCAGCATTTAAGAAACCTGAAGTTTAAGCAAAAAAACTGACTTTAAGATTATAATAATTGGATTGAGGATCTGAACGAGAATTAGTTACGCAGTTAAGCTTAGGTAAAACAGATGCACCATCACATTAATTCTAAATAGGTTAAATGTTAGAAAAGCAATTTGAATTTTATTCAAGCTGTTAAATACAAGATTTGTTCATAGGAATCAGGGGACAAAACATTTTACATTTCTATCAACAGTTCTGTAGCCTGTTCAACTATTATATTCCTAGTATTTTTTCCATATACTCATTTCACTTTCAACAAGAACAGATTTGAAAATATGCCTGTGTTCTAGTAAGCTTCAGTGAAACTTGATTTTATACATATGCGACCAAGTATTCAGGATTGTAGCTAGTGAAGTCATAGAATCAGAAGATCTATGGTGTGGATGTGCCACACAGTTTTCTTTGCCAAGATGTGCATTAAAATCTTGGAATTGAATTACGTTATAGAATTACTAAATCTTGGGACAGAGCTATAAAACTTGTCTTGACTGTCTTACTGAACATCATCACTAGGTGAACAGTCAACAACTAAGCAAAAGGACAGAATTACTTTCAAGTCAGGAAATGTTTCCCTCCACTGATTTAACTGATTTCCCAAACAGTTCTTATCCATATATGAGAACAAGCTTCCTTATATAATTTTCCTCTAGGCAAGATAAAGTCTCCTGGTTTATGATTTTTTCATAGAAAGGGTCATTGGGCATTGGAACAGGCTGCCCAGGGAAGTGGTTGCTTCACCTTCCCTGGAGGTGTTTAAGGCATGGGTAGACAAGGTCCTGAGGGACGTGGTTTAGTGTTTGATATGAATGGTTGGACTTGATGATCAGGTGGGTCTCTTCCAACCTGGTGATTCTATGATTCTATGATCAACTCAAGAAGCGTTCAGTAGTCAGTGTGTAGACAGTCTTATGTGGGCAAACACATACTGCCATGCTCTTACTTAATTCAGAAAGCTGAAGAGAATTGTTTTTACAGCATGTATTGCATTGCTATTTCCACTCCTCATCTGTATTTTATTTTTATTTTTCTTAAATTTTAATCCCTCAAACATAGAAGATGCATTACCTGATTAAAAAGTGTGACATTTTTATTCCTGTGCATTATGGAAGAAGAATCAAATAAGAGAGTTAAAAATATCATCTTGGTTCATTCACTTCTCAACACACCTGCTGTTCTCCATTTCAGTCACAAACTCTGCCAGGTCAAACCTGAAACCATTACTAGAAAAACCAGAATGATGAAGACACTGAGCTGCCAGTTTCTAATGCAGCCATACCAAGTTACTGTCAATCAGTGACTGTAATTAAAAAAACCCTAAACATATGACACTAAATAAATATTAAGAACAATTATCTTGTGTCCAATTGGAACGTTAGACCTCTAGACAGAAGGGTTCATTCCTTGCAGCCTGCCAACATTTTAGTAAATGACACTGGCCCTTTAACAGATGGGATACATGCTTCTCAGCTTGCTAGGATCCTAATAAAAGACACTGGCTTCTTTAAAATGAAGGACACATACCTCTCAAATTGCCAGTATCCAAATTGGGAGTCAGCAGTTTAAAATAAAGACACTCACAAATCTGGCAAAATCAAGGACATGGCACAGAAATTTTAAAACAAATGGTATGAAGTTTCTTCTGGCACTACTTAACTTAGATGAATTAAATACTTAAGCACTGTAGCAACTGGATATCTTACTAGCTTTTAAAACAGTAAATATTATCAGCAGACTTTAAGGGCTGGGATCTGGATTTCTTTTCCCCATCAAATTCACTAGCTACTGCTTACACGGTTTACCACACAATGCATGACTCGAATGAAAGCAGGGTGTCTTTCATGGGCACTGACCAGCATCACAAAGGATACCCCACGTGGAAAGACCATGCCTGCCCCAAAGGAAACCATCTGCTTCCATTTCATCCTCTAGGAGCAGGATGCTCCTTTGAAGGAAAGACGTCTGAAAGCTCTGCCTGTGCCCTGACAACCCATATTACTACAACTTGCAAAGCTTTATAGCAACAGCACACACCTCTTGAGAGGCAGACATGGCGAAAAGCAGAAAAGTATAAATTCTCTTTGTCTGGAAACAATAATGAAGTTGCTTAGATTGGGCATGAAAAAGGAGTATTTTACAAACAAGACAGAGAACTGGGCTTATTCACATTAGTGGTTCTGTTCATTTCAGTCTTAAAGCCGCCTTACCTCACAAATATGCAATTCAGCTGGCACTCAGATTCTTGCCTTTCCCATCTCACCCACCCCACTGCTTGCAGAGTCCTGCCTCTTCAGACTGGCTTAACCATTTGAACTTCCTTTCTTCCTGGTGTCTCTTGGCATACTCGGCACTAGTTGACTATATTTTTCTGCAATGCATGGCTAACCAGCAAATGCTGTGCAGAGAAGAATATACCTAACCAAAAAACCTACCATTTGATGGCAGAAACACCCGAAGCCAGAGATCGGAAGTGCTGGAAAACACAGCAGAGTCTGCTAGGAAATAAGGGAGGAAGTTTTCGCTTTAGAGAAGTAGAGAAAAAAATTACTAAGTCAGATGGTCTTGTGAATGAGCAGAAGTGAAACAGGTCTTGATGGAACTGATCATCAGAAGCCAGACTGAAGTCAGGATCTGAATAGCAGGTACCATAGTGAAGTGTACAGGCATGATCTTAGACCCTCTCCAGCTAGGATGGCTGGCTGTCCCTTCAAGCAGTCCACTGCCTTCAAGTTTTTCACACAATGAACAAAGATGCTGCCACCACTTACTTACCTTTCACGTTCATCTTTCATTTTCTCCATCTCCTCCTCTTTAAGTAGGCCTTGCTTTGGATTCCCCTTCTGATCCATCTTCCCACTTTTATCTTCTTTTTTCTTTCCAAATCTGTTTAAGATACCAAGGAAGGAGCCAGGAGGAAATAATTACTAGAAGAAAAAAACAGTACTTATCTATCATAAACCACAAAGTTTAGGCAATCAAAACACTATGAGTTTTCATCACAGGCACTCACATATTTCCCACATTGCAACATAAGTTTCCAGTCTTTCAGGGGCCAGATACAATAGGAGGGACTGATTAAAAATTTATTTGGATCCTGTATTTTTGAAAGCTGTTGCTTAAAACAGAACATTGAAAAGCCCCACCAAATCTGAAATGCAAGACACTGCAGGGCTGCACTAGCATTAGGGCACATTTCAAAGTGGCTGAAGGTTCTTCTTACCACAGGATGGCTCTCAAAGCAATAGGCAGTGGCTGTGATGTCAGCACCCAGACTGGACCTTGTGTTCTGCTCTTATCAGTAACCACTGCTTCTCACTCATGTCTGGACTTAATTTAAGGATTTGTTCTTTGTTTAAATGAGGATGCAATCAGAAAAAGTAAAATCTTGTTACATTCAGAGAGCACGAAACTAAACAGTTCATAACAGCTCTTTTTTGAAGTACTTCTGGGTTTTTCTTTCTACCTATTAATATAGTATCATGCAATATTAAAGTTGTGAGATCCCTGCAGAGACCCCAATCACTTCAGGGGTTCCAGTGTTCCATACACTGTACAAATATGCAAAACGTAAGTCTGCTTTATGCAGCCTACGGAAGGTGACTGAACTGTGGAGCTACGTTTCATTTCTGATGGAGCTAGACAGAACACTGGGGGTCAAGTATGTCAAATATGTTTATGTATAACAGGCCAAAAAGTATAAAAACCTTCAAACCATCTCTCTTCTTCCCCAGTTTCAAATTCACAGCTCTGCAAGTAAATGATCAGTCTGTCTTCCCAAGCAAACTGAGGTGTCATTGCTTACATGACAACATTGTAAAGAAAAGCAATGATTTTTTTCATTAAACGCACCATAACGCAAACTAATTACCGTGACTCAAAACTACAAACTCTTCTGTGAAAGTCTGCAGCATTGCCTCAGTGATGTTTCTTTCACCCTTTTTATTTTTCATGTCAGCCCAAACTGCCTCAAGTGGACTAGCTGAACTACTGTGTATATACTTAAGCTGCAAATCATTGACTTTAGTTTTCTCCTCTGACCAAAGTCAAAATCTTGCAAATACTCTGTCAGGTTCATAAGGTAATGATCCAACTCTTTTTTGTGAATTTAATCAATAATTCTGAGCTTACTGTCAAATGAAGTTCTTAGGGACTCTGTAGCAAGTCTTCCAGACAATAAGGACTTGGTTAGAAAGGGAATGATGGACATGAGAGACAGACACGTAGTGTCTGGTGCTAATGAGAAGAATGGCAAATACTGCAGGTAACAACATGAGATGCTCTATTGTGGCTCTGCTATGGACTGTGCTGTGCAGTAGGAAGAGTCACATCTCAGTGCACGGATTTCTCTTTATTTTTCTTATATGTGGCAATAGAGATATATGGTGTCTTATATTCTTTGAGGGATTCTTTCATCAACATATACACGTATCTCATCTATAAACAATCTTCAGTTGATTTTTCAACAGTCCCAACTCATTTCAGTGCTTCCAGAAAGACAGCAGATACTTTCCATGCTTTTGCTTTTCCTGACTACAGGGCAGCACACTGAATCCCCTGCTGTTTCCCAAGTTCAAGCAGTCCCAAGAGACTACGGAGCCACAAATCCTGTCAGAGGGAGGTGGTGGCATGGAAAGCAGCAGTTGGGAAACACAAGAGAGAGACAGAGGTTGTACAAACAGAATGAGAATACAGAAAGTGAAAAGGGCTCCCAGATAGGAGATGACCCAGGTGAAAAGGAATAGCTAGATGAAAACTTGCATATACTGCTCTCTACGGAGATGTCAAGCTGCCAAACAATAAATTGCCTGGAGATGAGCACCAGCAGGCTGCACCTGAAACACCTCTGCTTTCTAACAATTGCACATGCCAGTAAGGTCTCACGGTAGCTTTCTCAAGAGAGGTTGTATTAGCACTTGCATCTTGGTCATAATCCAACTCTGGTACTTCGTTTATATTCAGTCTGCTTGCTTTTCTCCCACAGTTTCAATTATGGGCTTGTGGAGCCTCATATTCAACTGTAGTACGTATTGATTTTGAAAACATTATTCTTGGGCATTTTGTATTGCTGCAGGGAGCTGAAGTTGGATATGTTGCTTACTCAAGAGAAATGTGAAAAAAAAAATAAATCTTTAACATACATCCCTTTCAAGTCTAGGCATTATTTCTTGCTTACTGGGGAAATACATTTTAAACTAAATAAAGTGACAATTTTGATTGTAACAGCTGCCAACAAAACAACTCTCAGCACAAGCAGTGCTGTTTGCTGGTAGAGCTGCTCTTGCCATAAAATTGGCAGGTTCCAGTGTAATTATAAATTGGGAATAGTGAGTTGGCCTTGATGAAAACAAGTTTTGTGGGGTTTTATTCTATTTTTGGCTTCAAATGAGATTTGTGCAGCCTTACAGTTTTTACCTGTAACAGTAAGCATACAGCATATAGCTCAAGGCTAGGGAAATGTTCAGAGTTTTGGCCTCTTTTAACACATTGCTATTCAATAAAAATCCATCCTCCTTTATTATTATTGCAATATGTTTTTCAGCTCAACAAAAATCTTGCAAAAACATAAAAAAAATAAAAGCAGCAAAATTTTAACTCTGTTAAGAAGAGCAATATAGAGCAGAAAACACTAAACCACAAAAAAATAGTATCTTCTCTGTCTGAATTGATACACTGTGTCCTAAAAATTATGGTCAGCTCAATTCCCATGAGTTCGTGATGATAAAATTAACTTCCACCCATTGTAATTCTGCATGGGTTTGTGCACTACAGGCTTAATGGATCTCTACTTCTTATAGGAACAACAACAACAAAAGTAGGAGTACTTGCTGCACAACTGAGTTTGATCCTGTTCTCACCAACATTAGTGTGAGGCTTTTCAGTGACTTTAACAAGGAAAGGATAAAATCTATAGTCAAAATTATACTATGGAATTAACCAAATCCATATTAAAATTCTATGAAAACTGAATGGCTTTAGGGCTTGAAGTTTCCAGTTCTCCAGACAACAAATAATTGGATTGTGGTCAAATCTGCCTTCTATATTAATGCTGTCAACAGAAGTATAAAAATATTAATGAAAAAATGTATGGCACAGATGTTTAAATGTCTGCTTTGCTATACTATCTACAGCAAAATCCTCTTCAACTTATTATCTCACAGAACTGGTACTCTGAAAACCTAACATAGTAAACAGAGAACTATAAATAGACAACCAGAAAACAAAAGGATCAGCTTTATACCCATATTCTGTAGTTGTCTATAATCAGTTTATTTCAAATGAAGCCATTTGTAATCATAACAACAGTAAGGAAACAAATCCATATCTCCCTAAGTTGGCTGAGTGACTGCCCCGGTTCCATGATTATCCCCTGTAAATGCCTAGGATGTATTGTTAAAGAAGCTAAAGCCCTAATAACTTCTGTATACTTTTCAGTTGAGAAATTAATATTCCAACAACTCAAAGCATAGCCCTCCTGTAAACAAAAGTATAAGGCGGTTTTCTTTACATAATCAAACCTCAGAGAGTGATTCATCCACACAGGAAAAGCCCACATGCAATAGTTGAAAACATGCTGTACACAAGTGATGGACTATCCTGTTTCTATAAATTTCAAAGGAAAATACAGGTGCCCTGCAAATAACTAACATTTTTTTCCCCTTAGAAGCACAAAACAAATAGTCTCTGAATACCAAATATGTGTCTTCTTTTTGCAGTATTTATTACCATTCTATTGGTTGTAGCATTAAAATATACATACGCCTCCTTTTGAGGCTTTCAAGGAAAAAAAAATTAAAACAAACCCTCTATAGGCTTGCTCTGTTATACTTGGGATAAAGGTCTTGCATTCAAGACCCAAAGCTGTGGTCATGGCAACACTTTGTTTCTGTGTGGAGCTGTGAGCTTCCAGATCTCAAATGTGTTGATATTTGCTTCAGGGATTAAAAAGCAGTCACGTCTATACAGTTCTAGACTTCTAAGCAGAGAAACATCTGGTGGGTGGAACCCTAAGCAGGATGTTGACTAAATTCAGCAATTTGGATTTCTTAGTTAATTCAGTTACCCTAGATCGGTAGGTGCCACTGCAGCTAGCAGAGTACATAATGGAATTGCAAACATCTGCAGGGAACTAATTCAAGAGGGCATGAGACACACTTAAGCAAGACACAAAGCCTAACAATGTCAAAATCTTGACATCACCAGAAACGATATGTAAAAAAACCAGAGCGATTTGTAAAGTACATATAGCAAAAGCTTTGGCTCCTACTCATTTCACAGACAATGGGAAAAAGTGTTGAGATTATTAAAGCAGCTCCCTTATGAAAGACTACAAAAAACCTCTTAAAATTAAATTTAAATGTGAGTAAGAATAAATGAGTGAGGAAGAAAGAAAAAGATACTAATAAGGTATGATTTTCAGGTCCACACAGGGACTATAAAAACCTTATTAACTGCCACTACTGCTGTGTGTTTTAAGTTATTTTATCACTCACTTTACAGCAGAAGAAATACTCTAGAAACAGTGCTGTGCTTTGATTAATCACTTTCATACATACACTTTTACATACTATTAAACACTGCCATAAAGATCTTTAGTGAGTCAGACTTGTTGGCAATTACAGGCCAGCCTCATTTTATGTTAATAACAGCATTAATGAAATACATCTTTTACATTTTTAGTGGCTCTTTAAACACCTAAATACATTTGTTATTAAATGTTCACCTAATGGACAGAAGTATTCTACTGAATATTGCACCAGTGGGACTGAGAGCTTTGCAACAGCTGAAAAAACTACAGAACGAAGAGAACATATTTTGGTAAAACATACTTCGACATTTTGAAAGAAAGCACACACAGCATAGGCTGGGCAACACTGTTTAAACCTTTACTCATATCCAAGAAGGTGAAAACGTCTCCACGACACAAGTTAAACGTCAGGTAAAGAACAGCTTTGTGAGGGTGCCTGCAAGCCAGAATGGGAGAGCATCTGTTTTCCTTGCTCTACTGCCACCCTCCTGCTCCCAGTGAGTGGATCCCATTCCTTCTGAGCAGGATTTAGCCTCAGGGACATCCCAATGTACAAAACCTACCGCAGCAAGGTCTCCTCATGACAAAGCCTTGCCCAGGAGCAGGGTTTGACCCAGCCTCCCTGCTTTGGCAGGGTGAAAGAAAAGCCCGGATAAGATGATGAACACAAGCAAGGGACATTTCTTCTGTTCCTTGCTTCCAGGAGAGTAGTGCCCCTGGCTCTGGGGAAAGGGAGAGGAAGGGGTAAAATGGCAACATAACCACTGGGCTGGACAGTGCTGTGTACACCACCAATACTACTTAGTAAGTTGCAAAGAGATTTTGAAAAATAAAGGAAAAAAATCCACTTTTAACTAGATTTGGTGAGGTTTGTTTGCAGGGAAGAGTCATGTGGCTAGCCTGGTGCCTCCAGCTCTTCCACCTGCTGGAATTCACTCCCAGGGCAGCACAAAGCCAGATGCAAGTGTCAAGAACAGCAGCTTTCTTTTTTTAATGTAGTGAATGACAGGGCAGCTCAGGCAATCAAAAATAGCTCCTGTGAAAAGGGAAAAGTGACCTAACCTCTGATTTACTATATCAATTGAAGCACACGAAAATGTGTGTTGCAATCATGGTTGGTATTTTGCAAATGGAGTATTTAACCATCTTCAAATTATTTTGAGAGATAATCAACATTATTGTAATGCTGTGATCGGAGTTACACTGGTTATGGCCATCAACAATAGGGAAGGTTATGTAAAAAATGCAAATATAAAGAAATCCACATTATTAATGCTAATATATGTTGCTACTGTTATGTCAACATTAAGTGACCAAGTGCCATTTTGTATTTTTTGTTTTAGTTTACTGTATCAGGCTGCCAGAGCAAGACAAAAGTGACTGAGCTTCCACATTCAACCTAATGGGAGTAAAACTTATCTTTTTTTACAACTCTGACTAAACACAACCTCCCCCCACCCATTTATTTCTTTGATGCTCAAATTAGCATCTTTTCTGCAGCATGCTGAATTAATTAGTACAGTGACAAAGAATTAGTCCAGATAAGATCAAAGCTGAAGCCATATTTATCTAGAATTTGAAATTAAGAGCAGAGAGTATTAACCCTCAGCACTTCAAGGAGCTTTCCACATGGCATACTTAGTAAGCCTTCAAGGATTTCATTCAAAATAAATCAACAGTGCAATTTTTTTCCCCACTGAAGTTTTGCTAGAAGAAAAATAAATGCACCACGAAGCCTGCTTCAATGTGGAACTACCTTTCATGCACACCCTCTACGTGCTACTCATTATGTAACTTGTAGACATCAGTAGAACAAAGCAAACAAAGCTGAGAAAAGACCGTTAATCACATTTGTATTAAGGCTTGGATCACCATGTTGTTCACATACACAAGTGCTAATAAAAGAATTCCCAGCACCAAATTTGAAAAATGCCTTGCTGTAACGCCACACAGGTAAATAATCTATAATCTTGAACGGAGAGGGTCACGCAGAGAAACAAAATTTCAAACAGAAGCCCTAAATTACACAACAAAGTTCACTCCAAGAGTATCAACCATGCAGACAGCAATAAAAGAAAATCTCATCGTTGGTATTGTTGTTTTGCATATTATCTGTGTTTCAGTATGAGATAAAAGACTGGAGAGCTTTCGCCATGTGAGATGCAGGAGGTTGCTATTCTGCCCAGAAACTGCAGAACAAAGGCAACCTAAATAATCACCCCAGAATATTTTCACCCTAAGCCTTTGAGCCCCATATCCTTATTTTTTTAAACGTGGAACTTGTGTAACTCAATCTGTTTCTTAAGATATTTGGAAATCCTTACCAGTGAGGCAGTTCTGTCCACTTGTACTATATGTCAAGTATTATTTCAGCAGCATATGAAATGACCAAAGGCAAAACTCAAGGAATATAATGGTACCCTAAGACCTGGGCCGCTCGAGCTAGAAGTAGTTGCTATAAAGCCACGAAGTCCATCTACTGAACCAGTGGAATGGAATAACTCTCACTGCCGAGTATGTAAACAGAGACAACAGAAGGCAGCTATAAAGAGTTATCCTTCATACTTAAAGGAGCTTATTTTTAGAAAAAATGCTGAGGTAGTCTGATGTTGGAGATTGCGTTTATGAAGAGAGGTCACCACTGTTATTATCTGACCAGGAAAATTGTGATGCTGAACAGTAGCTACGTATGTTTCCATGAAATGATGCTTCAGTCACCTGATGGCCATGCTGCTGGCCTTTTTGGTCACCAGTACAAGAACTCTGGAGCCCACATTACATACATCAAGAAGGAAGAAAACCGCAGTAATAGAGCACAGTTGTGATTTATAGCTTGAACAGAAGAAGGAACGAGTTGATTTACAGTCTATCCAATGCAACAAGTCCTGCCCTCTTGTCCACTAGTCCATGGAATTATCATTCACTTAAGTAAGGAACTATTCACCTATATTCTTATTTTTCCCTACTTTCACACAGCATCAGCCATTTTCCTCTCTTGGTTCCACCCTACAGGCAAGTAATTTCTTCTGAACACTCATTCTGTCCAGGACAGTGCACAGAAACATGTCTATGCCTACTCTGTATGGAGTTCGCAAATGCCAACCTATCAACCCCAGGAGAACATAATTACATGTCCTGAGCATGGTAACTCCATACCAAAAGCAAAGGAATAAGGCCAGAGTATTAAGCGCTTAAGACTAATTTCTTAATTTCCATGTCACGGCCACCTATCTTCTCATCTCTCCACTAAAAGAAAAATGAAGGGAAAAGCAGGCAGTTAGGCTAGCAATGATGGTTTTTTAGGAATGTGTTACTGTCTGCCATGCAGTGAAAAAATAAATGCCATTTCTGACTGAACCTATTCCTCTACGGTTCAGTCAGTAAAACAAAGCAGGAGACAGAGACTCCTTGTGCAGACTGCAGATGCTGCCCCTCCAGAACTATTGGCTGATTTTCTCAGCTTGTGGTTTTCTCAGCTTGTGGATTTGGAAATTCTGCAGTCAAGTGACAGCCAGCATGCCCTGGTATCCCACCAGCACCTCCAGCCTCTGGCAGGTAACTGAGAACCACTTGAAGGTGGTATAGGGAGGGAAAAGACCAACAGACAGGAGCTCAAAGATAGCTCTTTCAATTCTAAACTTGAGAAGAACAGGCTGCTGAATTTTTTTCTTCTTTGTTTCATGCTTTCTCCCCATTTTCTTTGTCTCTCTTTCCCCAGCTACTAGCCAAACAAGCCCAGAATTCACTAAACTAAGTGTGTATAGTACGTGTATGTATTATGCATGTTTAGAAAGGGAAGGAATTACAGTTCTCATACTATAACTCTCACGGTATTTGGTGTTGCTTTTAACATTTTAGTGCCTGAGGCACTATATGCGAATCTCCACTTGCACTACAAAATTTTTTGCTCAGTCCTCTGGAAAAACAATGTGTGATTGTGACATTATCAGAATTGCAGATATAAAACTCATGAGGTAGATGAAATACATGACATTTGCAAAACAAAACTGAAAACCTGTTACATTTGCACTCAGAGCCCTGATACTTCGAGGTGTCAGGCTTCCTAATCATTTCACCACTGCAGTACTCACCTTCTCAACCAAACCACCTGCCTTCCTCTCTTTACATCCCACAGTGAGGATTTGTTAGGGCTTATCTGACTTTCATGAAGTGGAATTGCTCATTGCAGGTTCCAAAGAGATCTCCAGGAAAAGCACAGCCCTTGGAAAACAGCAGGAATACACAGGACTCCCCTATGTTTCCACTGAGATAACAGCCCAGCCTTCACCGAAGTTCCATTCTCTCTAATGTTCAGCACATATCACAGCCGTTCTACAAAGGAAGTAACTGAGGCATGCAGTGTAAAAATTACTTGTCTAGTTCAAAAGGTGCTGTTATTTTTCTCTGTTAATCACCTCAGAGCTATGTTTACATTATCACTGCTTATCTACCTGCCTCATTTTCCAATCAGTTTGCCATGATACTGTTTCCCCTTGACTCATTCCCCCTCATATTCTTTAAGTTCTCTCCTTTTTCACTTCCTTCTTTTCTCCTAATACACCTGCTTTCCCCCTCCTTGCTCCACACTCCTTTCATAGGCTCTATGGCTGCACTGCTACAGAAATACCTCTTCCTGGAGATTTCTGCTGTAGACTGCACAAAAGAAATGTGTCTTGGGAAACAGCACTCATGCCTCCAAGACACTACACAGCAATATGCACTAGAGACATGCAGAGATCTCTACAGTAGCTGAGCTACCAAAAACAGTCTTCACTCTTTCTCAGCGGGATGCATTACCCTGTATTTGAGCTCTGCACTGCTCAGAGTGCTTGAGAAACTGAACTAAAAGACAGTACACAGTGAAGAGACTTTTTATTAGCGAGACTTACAAGAGGGAGAGAGAGAGTTCTTGCATGGAAAAGGGAGGTTGTAAAGGCAAAGAAAAAAACTAGGATGGCTTGTTTGTAGCATCCACAATGAACTTATCTTAAAGCATCCAAATTCCACCTCTGTTCCTCTACTACAGCGAACGTTTTTACAAAGCAGTAACTTTCATAACAACGCCAAAATAAGAATGGAGTTATATACACTGTGTTTTGAAAGATGTGTTTTGGCATAATAAATAATAGATAGTTTTGCATTTTTAAATTGTCAAAATCAGTTCTTCTGATAAATAATACCTTCCCTTCCTGGTCTTGGCTATTGTACATTACTAATTAGAGATAGTAGTTTGTAGTTAACGCCCTTCCCTACAGACTTATTATTAGCTTGTATATTCTTTTCAGTAGAATTGTGCTAATGGTAAGGTCTGCTGGAGGCCAACTGCATGAAGCCACTGGGAGGAGAAATCTGTTTGCCTGTCAAAACAGTGGTTATCAATTAGAACTGTAAATGTGATTCCTTTAAGTGTCTTGGATGGTAGCAGAGATTTCCAGTGATGGATTAGGGGCTAAATAATTTTCAGACTTTCGGAGAAACAGCTGTCCACATGAAAAAAACTCACCATTTTTTTTTTTGAGGAAGTTCTGGATCAGTCTGACCTGCTAAAATCCCCTCTGTTATTTTCCCAGAAATCCCAGCTTAGAGCACTTTAAGTGGCACACTGACAAAACTGATACTAGATTATTCTACAGTTTTCTTACAAAAACTTGGCTTTGAATAGCTCTAGCAACAAAAGAAATATTAGTAAAGTTCATGAAAGACACAACACATCAACAAAGAATCAGTGAAATGCTGCAATGACACTGTTCAATATTCTGGGATGCAGTCCCACAACACAGATAGCAGCTTTCCCTCTGATGCAGGCACCCAGCTCTCCTTAGCATCAGTAACAGTTGTGTGGACATACTGGTGGGAGTATGTTGCCCTGTATTTTGCAAGAAATTTAACACCACTCACTTGGGGACTGAAGGAGGCACTGTCTGTCACTCTCAGGCAGCCTCTCTGCCAGTTAATTAAGCACAAACCTCTGCCACACATCTCAAGAGAAAGCTCTTTCCTTTTCTTCTTGGTACAACAAAACTGACACAAAGTAAAATGTCAGGAGCGGGAGCTAAGAAATGACGACGTTCAGGAAGATGATCTTCAGCCTGTCTTTGCCAAGATCTTTTGCCACTACATTAGTGTGAATTTTGAAAATAGGTACAAGAAATCAAATTGATTTGTTATATCTGAGTTTGAGCTTCAAGAATAATTTAAGAAAGTATTTTAATCTCTTATACATTGTGGCTTTTGGTTAGTGAGTATTTTCAGCAGAGGTAACCTAGGTGGCATATATAAAAATCAGTCAGCAAGACTGCTAATCCTCCAGGACTCCATTACCAATTTCATGCCAAGAGAGTGACCGATCACAACAGGAAAAAACAAGACTCCACCATACTCACAAAATGTGGCTCTGGCAGCTGAAGGACAAGGGCTGAGGATGCGGAAGGTTTCATACAGTTGCTACAAAATAGGCTCTCTCATCAAGCTGGGAAACTACACTGAACATATTAAAAACCTTTGCTCAGTGTCACTTTATAAATAAAGAATAAATATCAGAACTAACTGACTGAAATTTTTAGGCAGTTATATGAACTACATAGCTCAGTCCTGTCAGCTTTCCATAGTATTGCTCATGATCTATGTTCCAGAAACTTTCTTTGTAATAATTCAGTGAAGACCTGGCAATCAAATCTGTTTCTTGACTCTTAAAAGCAGATAGAGAAATACATTTTACTGGATAAGGTCAGAGAAAATTCCTAGAATAGTGCTTAAAACCATGAATTACTTTTATTTTGCTGGTTATTACAACCACGTACCTTGAAGTTGCACAAATAACAAACATCCCAAATTACCAATAAACCTTTTCCTCCTTGCATATTCCATGCCTTTCATATATTGACTGCTTGCCACAGATGTTTGTACGCTATTTTGAAAAGAAATATTTGTTATTGGCGTTTATATTGCCAGCCTGTTAATTTGTGAGTGACAACGTTATGTAGGGAAAAATCTCCCTGCTTCCTTGTTCAGATACAGCGATGCTTTGTTCACGACACAAAGGCTGTGACTTCTTTTCTCACTGCTCCCACAGCTCCATGTCCTAAGGTTATATTCACTCATTCAACTATTTGCAATACTAAACCACTGATGCTAATTTTACCTAGCAAACAAAATAAGCACAGATATCCTACACATTCTGCATGTTATCATCTCTGCATAAAAAAAAGTGAACCTGAAAACAAACTTAATTATGACGGTGATAAAACAAATATTAAATTCAAAGGCCATAGCAGCATAGAAGGCTGAAGAACACAGATGAAGTCTAACTCATTTCATTAAAATACAGGAGATGCCAGGAGAAAAGAGTATCACTGCATGAATAGAAACTAAATGGTACAAATAAAGAGCTACTTTATGGTATGTAGTCAGTCAATGAACTTAACTCTTTTTTTGATTTCAAACTGTGCTTGATTCAACCACAATTTCTCCTGAATGTATTAGTTATTAGCTGTTGTCCATAAAATAATCTGTAGGGAAAAACTCTGGCGCACAGGTTACCTATGAACTGAAAACAATCAGTATTCATTCCAATGAACATTCTGCTTATTCATCATTAACTGTAACTGATCTCATGCATTTTTTCCTACTTCTTAAGTTAATAACTCGTTTAAAAACTACCTTCACAAGTAGAGGGGAGGAGAAGCCAGCCTGCACTTCTTGAACAACAAGTTTTGGCCACCAGCCCAAAAATTTACAGCATAAGAAACCTCCACAACTGTATGAACACAAATTTCACCACACAAGTGCTCACAGTTGATGAATTATGTTTAGCTGAAAGTATTTCATCTGTAAAACAAACTAGAGACCTGACCGTGAAACAACTTAAGCATCTGAATTTCCATTTCTTTGGCTGCATCCTTGTCTTTGATCATGGAAAAAAGTGAAGAGTGCCTAATTTATCAACCACATACCACTCATCACTTGATCACTCTATAGCACTACTTCTTTTGACTTATTAGATATAACATTTCAAAAAGAGTTTTTCTCATGATAATTTAATGGTCTTGGTACTCCCATATAATTGTTGAGCACTGAGGCAACTGCACCAAAGATGTACAGAATTCTAGATTAAGATGTGCTGTCAATTTATAGTGCGATGATGTTGTTATTTCGTCATAGTCTTATAACTAAAAACCCAATTGCCTTGCCTTAATTTTGTTTTTCTTCTCATGTGGGGAAATGAAACCCTTTCTACCTCTTTCCCTCTCATCATACAATTTCCTGCCATCTTCGGTCTCACTTATACATAGCTGTTCACTTATATCACTGTCTTCTTTTCCAGCAGCTGCTGAGTAGACATGTGTCACTACAAATACAGTCTAGTGATCCTTGGAAAAGAGAAGCAATAGGATACAGAAATCACGGTCAAATCCAAAGCCCTGAATTTCAATAACTGTACACCTGGAAAAAAACCATTCCAAGTCCACTGGCAATTGCTAGAATTAACAACTACATCTTTTGTGCTGTTAGACACACTTCCTCCGGCAATTAGCTGGGATATTGTCTAAATAAGCAAGTAGTAAAAGCCAGTTAATGCTCCAGTGCTGCTATTGGAAATCTTTAACAAAAATTGTTAGTATTTAACTGATTGGGTAAAATTTGTTTCCAAATAAGGGCCTTTCATGTTATGCAGAGGATATTGAGAATTTTACCTTCTATAATGTGGCTAGTACTGTTTGAAACTGAAATGAAAAGAGGAAGGTAAGGAAATGGAGATACTTAAAGGTTTCCATCAAGAAATATCCAGAAGGTGAAATGGGAAGTCTGAGAAGCAAAACGCCTGGAAAAAGGGAAGAAAGTAAACAATAGATTTAACTGCTCTAAGGTGCAAAATAATTGCTTTTTGTTGATCTCATAGAATCATAGAATAGTTAGGGTTGGAAGGGACCTTAAAGATCATCTAGTTCCAACGCCCCTGCCATGGGCAGGGACATCTCACTAGGTCAGGCTGCCCCAGGCCCCATCCAACCTGGCCTTGAACACCTCCAGGAATGGAGCAGCCACAGCTTCCCTGGGCAACCTGTGCCAGTGCCTCACCACTCCCATGGTGAAGAAATTCTGATCTGAATACAAGAGAACTCAGATGCCATGTTTAGGTTTATGTAAAAAAAGACATGAAAAACATACACATGGGACAAAGAAATACCAAATATTTTTGTGCATTCCAATGTGGAGGAAGATCGTTGGGCAGGAGAAAACACTAGTATTGAGACAGATGCCCAATATCACTAGTATGACTATGCATCACATATCTTGACCTGCAAGTTAATTTTATTTCTGTTAATTACGCTTTTAAAAAAAGATATTTAGTGGGCACCACATTCCTTGTCTTATCACCACAACTAGTCAAAGCAAAATATACACAGAGGCCTACACAACACCCTACACGCAAAATCCCTTCTCTTCTTTCCAGCAGTTACTCTTCGGAATTTGAGCATGGCCTAGGAAAGTGAGCACAGGCTTTCCGTGTCCTTGTGGTTTCAATCACAGCATGTGCTAAGGGATGCTAATTTTCCTGAGGCAGGGACAAAGAAGAAAAGTCTGTTTCATTCTAGTCCATATTTTTAATTCCCCGAGTAGATGCAGTGTTTACTGTGTAATGGAACAGCTGCTTGGAACAAATGCAAACACTGTGTTTGTCCTGTTGTTTTCAAGTTATGGCACCAGAGAAACTCCATGTCTTCTTTCAACAAAAGATATCTCTCCAGTTCATTATTTCCCCAAATATCAAACACAGAGAAAACTGGCTAAAATAATCTCAATGCAACTTTATCAAGACACGGAAAAGTCCTTCTAGAAGGAAAATCATTAAGATAACACACAACAGGCCTCTTTTATCAATATTAAATAGTAATTTAAACACAGAATTAAACCCATCCAGATCACTTATGCTATTAATGACCCAATTTTTTGAATGAATCTTTACCGTATCCCTTGATGTTCCAGAAAGAAAGTGAACTCTTAGATCCTTCTCTCCTAAATCATAACCCTTTCCAAGAAACTAACACCTATTCCCAAATCAGGACCCCAAAATAACTCAGCAACCCTTACTTGTGAGATGAGGAACTCTATTACTTTTACTCCTCTTTATACAGGAATTTATCCTACTTGATTACTTTTATTCCTGGCCTTCACCATAGCCTTTGGGCCCTTCGACAAAAAAAAAGTAAAAAGTAATTGGAGACATGTGAGGTCAACAGTTCAGTGATATTCGAAGAATATTTTCTTCAATTTTTTAATTTACATTTTTGTGTATGGTGCAGAAGACAGAGAGGAAGGAGAAGAGGGAGCTGATGCAGATTGATACTACAGTCAGAAAGCATATGACAGTGACTGTGAAGAGGTTTAAAGCTTTCTAAGACTGTACGAGATAAGCCACATGACAAGGTAAGTAATTTAAAATAGCACTAATTTAAAAGTAGAAGCCCCACTATTTCCTGGAAACTCATCCAACAGTAGGACAAAAAAGAAGGATGAATTGGGTTGGACAGCTCACTTAAATAGGAACTAGTCTGGCTTCTCTCAAGAATTCACCATCATGTAAACTGCGCGATCTCTCCACTCTACCAACACAGCAGAAGTTTAATCCATGTAAATAAGTTAATGTATCAACTTCTACAGTTCTCTAAAGTTCATTAAAACCTGAAAAACTAGAAAAATGGATGCTTTCAACAGGCTTTTGCCACCAGTATGACACATGCCCCTCTCCCTATCCCTTCTTAATTTTTCTTTTATAGGGTGATTTCCAAAGGCATAAAATTTTGTCTCCCCAGAGCTGCAGAAGCTGTCAGTTCTCTCCACAACCCCGTATGATTTTTAAGCTTTAGCATCAAAGCAAGAATTAAATTTCTCCTGCAACATCTTAGAAAAGTGATTATTAAGAAAACACCAGCACTTCTGATCTGGTAAGGATAGGACCTTACAGCAACAGACTCTGCTGTACCAGAGAAGATGCCTCATCAGCAAGGTAGCATAAAAAACCCAGAAAAATGGATGGCAGAAACTTCTTCAGCTGCCTGGATCGTTACAGCTCTGACTTCCTCCTGTTTCTGCCTGTCACCCTCTCCCAGAACAAATTAAAAACAAAGAAAAAAAAAAAGAAAAAGGAGACTCAACACATCTGAAGTGCATAATAACGTCCAGCAAGCCTTCTAATCATTTGAAGAATATGACAGCACACAGGGTTAGGAGAGAGACAAAGCCTAGAGCTCCAGCTGGAGTGTGGCAGCATAGGAGCTGCCAAGGAAACAGTAGGATGCAAACAGAATCCTTCCCTGAGAACTTGTTCTCCTGGGCAAAGACTGGAAGTCTTGGGCTAAAGCTAAAGTTGAGATAACGAGCTGTATTAGCCAGATGAGATTAGCAAATTTTTGGCTATGTTGCCTGTGTACTGATAAAAGGTTACTTTCCCCACACCCTCTTTATCAACAAAAATAAGTCAGCATTGGAACAAGCAGAACTAAAATCAGAATAAACAAGACTATTTTGATCTGACGTTAATTGTATAGTAGAGCGTGTTTCGTGCAATGAGCAAATTGTGCATGACGAAGTTGAAGAAAAGTAACATAACATAACAGTCAGAATATTTTTGTTCCCACCTACTTTTACTTCAAGAAATCCTTAGAAATTCTCATCTGAACTCTTAAAAAGATACATGGCAAGACCATATCTTGTACATTAACATACTGAAAAAAGGGTGTTGAAAGGCTGCTGCCCAATTTTCTTTCTCAGCATTCCTCTTCTAGGCAGAATGAGTTCACAGTGGAAATGTCACCACCCTGCTTTTATTCAATGCCAAAAATGGATCTATGGAAACCTAAAATTCCACAGCGCTCTGTTTGATAGTGAAGCAGGGCAGGCGGAATCATAGAATCATTTAGGTTGGAGAAGATCTTTATGATCATTGAGTCCAACCCTTAACCTAGCACATATGTGACTATATTCCATATATCTAGCCTAGCTAGTAATTTTTCCTGTTAACTCATTGGTGGTGTAGATTTGTCAACAGCTGTAGACACTCAGCTGCAGTTGGATAAAGGGGTCAGCACTACCAACTTCTGAGGATCTCTATTCCAATGCTTTCCCAAGATCATATTTGAGGTGCCTCAAGCTGTGCTTCACTACAGCTACTGTTGCAAAAAAACTCATCCAGATCTTTCCTATCCCTTTACATCTCTCCCTTTACATCTTAACTCTGCAGCCAGTAGCACTCACAAATTCCTTTTATTAATATTGAAGCTTGCATTAAATGCTTGACCTTCCCTTCAAAGCATTCAAACAACCAACTGCCTGACAAATAACTCGAGCTGGTCTGCGCCGCTCCAGTCAATACACGGCTCAGCACTCCAAAAACTGGGGCTGGCACAGCAGCACTTGCATGAGCATGAACAAACACACAAGAGCATACAGCATGGCTATAGCCGTTGACCAGTGCTGTCAGCTCCAGCCAACAGTGGGTCATATACAGGCACCATAAACCAAGCAGTGCACATGCAGCCCAGCTGCAAACATGTCCTTTCTCAACTACTCCAAGCGTAAAACAAACCAGCTAGCCCAAAGGAGGCTCTGGGGAGATTACAACTACATAGTTACCACATACAGGTGTCAGAAATTTAGAGTGTTACTCACTTCTGCTTCTTTAATTAAGAGTCAGTGACTACTGAAATTATCATCTCCCCTGACCCTCACAGATGCACAACACAATGAGGCAATAGAAACAGGAGTGATGGGAAGTGAACTGTGGTGTTCTCCATGGCTGGGACCCGCTTGCTGGCTGGAGGCACTGCTGGAAGCCTCTCCTAACCTTCAGCCAGGCTCCCACCACCACAGTACAGAGCAGCCACCTGGAAATTAAGAGTCCTCTGTGGGGAGGAACTGGCACTTTCTCAGGTACGTATGTAAATGTTTTCCTACTTAGCTATAAATATATTTAAATATGCACATAATCATACCCAGGCATAAATACCCCTCATTTTGCAATACACACTTATTTAAATATGTATATACTTAAATAATAATCCTAAGCAGGAGACTAACTTCCCTCTTTCTCTCATCAATGTGGGTTCAACTCAGCTCCTAATGAAACAAGCAGGCATTCGTGAATCGTCTTCACTAAGCATAAGATTAGGCCTCAAAAGTCCCCCATGGCTCCTCCTGTACATACGCTACCAAAATTCTCTAACAGCTTAGTACATCCTGAGGCCATGTACTACAATGATCAGTTCAGACAAGGCAATATCAGGACACAAAAGCCTTGTGAACAGAGAGGTCTGGGAGCTTCAAGTTTGCAAGAGAGGAGATTTCCTCCTGTGCTCCTTTCAGCATGTACTTTTTCATCAGATAAGTATAAATAAGTAGCACGACAGTTGTTTAGTGAGCAGCTTAGGGACATATCGTTCCCACTGTCCTAATTTTCCTGACACAATTGGTAAATTTAGACATCTAATTAACAGTCTGTGCCATTTACCAGGTTACTCATTGCTGTTTTTTTTAAAGCCACCAGTTAAGCCTTCCCTACCTCAGACATATTCTCCATCTCCAGCCTGTGTGCTAGGCCTATCACAGAGCGATTATTTATGCATTGAACACACACCCATTCTGTTTATGTGGGTTTTACACAGCCCCAGGATGATGAACTAGGGTCATCCCTACAGCTACTTTCAAAGTACTTTAACACGTGTATATGTGAGATGGAGCAGATGCAAGCAAGAAGAACAACAGAATTTCCAGTTCATCTCTGAAGAGTCAGCTGGGGTACAGAGTCATCCAGTAAGAGCCATATTATAGAATATCTGCATATTTGTTGACATTTTGATAATTATAATTTGCCACTCTTACTTCGTAGGCTTTGCCGTTCTATGTTTATAAATGCACATTTTACCTTTGTTTCTTTATCCTATTTTGTGCTAGTAGTGCTTCTCTCTCTCATGTAAGATTTTCCATAGTGAAATATTTAACCCCAGCACTGACACTGCTTGATTTCAAGTTCTTTTTTATCACAGAAGGAGCAAAGGAAATTAGGAGTATTCAAATAAAAAGGAAGATCTTTTACAACTTCATTGCCACACACAGACAGAAAAGCAGCTTGTAATGCTCCGACAGGTACACAAGTTCTGTTTGCAAAGTAGTCTTCAATCAGATCAGTGCTGCAGGTCTGCATTAATGGGAATCCTCTTTAAAAAGCAGTGCCTTTTTTATCACTTCTTTTAAAACGAATAACAATCATAGCATATGAATTATACCCTCTCACTCAATCTCCCCACACAGGTAGGGCAGAGTGGGTCCTCTAGTTTATTCTTAGCTAAATAAAATACACTTAAGTGTGTGTATGCATCAAATTTCTACAATGTTATTCCGTTCTGGAAAAGGTTGATGCAGTGTGAAAAATAGAAGTCCCAAGAAAAAACTAGGTTCTCTTCACCCTTGTTTTTTGCTCCTACCTAGACAGTCCAGATAATTGTCAGATAACTACTACCAGAAGCAAGGAAAGAAAGAAAAAACTCTGTGGAAGTATCTATTCACACCTGCTCAGATGAGACACAACACACTTTTTTCTTCTGTCAGTAGTAACAATCCAACTAAAGCCACACTGGTAATTACTGTCAGGGTCACATCTTGACCACGTGAAACCCGTTTACAGAAATGCAGGACACTAAAAATCAAAAAAGTCTGCAATAACATTTGAAGGCAAAGACAACACAACATTATGCAGTGCAAAGAAAGCTTTGCTATACCTTTCTTTTAGCACAATGATGAGTTTTTAGGGTGTGGTTGCTGCTTGCTTTGCCAACTTCTATGAAGAAGATGGGGTGTACAGCCCCATGTAGAACCAGAAAGAAAATTCTGAAAAAGCTTTGTAAGAGGTTAGAAACCCTCATAATTAAATATCCTGTCTGACATCAATCTAACATCAAATAAGAAAGGCACCCACTTCTGCCTCCCAGCAGCTCACCTGACTTCACATGAAGAAGTCTGACCTTACTGTCTGTAGCTACATGGCAGCTCAGCATTTCTCCTCTTCTGGGTCCCAAAGCCTTGGAAGGCACCGCACAGGGTGGTCCTTGAGCAGTCTGCTGGGAAGTTGCCTAAGGAAGTCAGGAGGAAACCCAACAAGCCTCCTCTCTTGCTCTTCTCTGCCACTAGCAGGGCTGCTGCTGCTGCTCTGTGGCAGCTGCTGCCTGCTGGGAGAAGCCAGGGCTTCCAGGGTCCTTAAATCCTCAAATGCTGACCACTTTGAGGACTCAAGGCTCTTTGGAAAATAACCTCATTGTCAAGGTTGGGTGGTCAAGGAAACTAAACTGAGTTTTCAAAAAATCACTAATGCTTTTCTGTACCTTCCTCATCGCTCCCTGAAATATCTTTAGCTGGGTTCCAATTTTTGTATCCTGCCTGGAGATGAAATGAAGGGCTCTTGAACATAATTTAGTAATAATACACTGGGCACAACATGAGTTTTAAGGCTTTCTGCTTCAATTCTTCTGGCAGCTCTTTCATGCCATGGACAGATTTCTACAGGAAAACCAGTAACCCAAGTTTACTGCAATTGCACGCATGCTTAGAATACAGTCTGGCTGCTAAGAAGAAATTTACAGCATTTCCTATGAAGATATTCACATCAGAGATCATCATAGAACTCCAGAAATTCAGGTTACAGGGAGTTTATTATTCTGAAAGGAATAAAACATTAGGATTGGAAAAAAAAAGCACCTTACAAATTTAAGCGGAAGGTTGTGACCAGTGGCTAGTGAAAACCTACAAAATGTCTGTGAATAGAATAATTATTACCGGTTTCCAAGGTGAAAGCTAACACCTTTGACTGAAGAGTAACAACTAACTTGGGTTAGCAGAAACCTTGATTGAAATCATTATGTTTCACTCACTCTCCGTGGTTGATCATGCCTAGGGAGACTTCCTTCATTATATAAAGCATGGAGGAGATAAATGGAACAAAAATCTCTAGGATAGTTAGGTCAGATGAAATACACCACAGTGACACATTTTGCTCTATGAAGCCAGAAACTTCCAGTCCTCAGACGTGATAGATTCGTCAAGTTTACTTTTCAGGGAGAAAAGAAAGGCACTGTTATAGTCCTGGCTAACCTTTGTAGAAGCCCTTAATTCACAGAACAAGCGTGGAATCTTGTCTGGGAAAAGCTGATCTCCTGCTTCATGCCTTGAAGCTACTACATGCCTTAAGTACCCTGACAAGATTTTGAATCAGACAATAAGGATGAAACAGAGCAAAAGTGTCAGTTGGGGCACAGGGAGGGAAAGGGGGGGGATGAGAACTGCAGATGGGAACATTTGTACGTTTCACTTTTACAGTCCAAATAAGTCTAAAACCTAAAGCAACTATGCTGTTCCGATGTAATTAAGTGCTTCACTGATGTGAAAAATCTTTCTTTATGAGACACAGCACAGTACAGAAGAAGGTTGCCTCTGAATGGCCACTCCAAAAAAACCACCCTAATCAAAGACATTTGTCAGCCATATCAAATACAGATGCACAAAGTTAGGGGTTGGAGAGCATCTCTGTTAGCAACAAAAATTGCCTGTGTGTCTTGAGTGGATTCAAGTACCTTATAGCAGAATTCAACTCTTCATCACAAAAAATCTTAAATAGATATGGAGGTTTTCAAAGTCCAAACACACAGAATAATGCTGAACACGTGTCTGTCTTCAGTGCAGTTTTTACTCAAGCTCAAGTATTTAATAAACTAATCCAGACTAGTGCTCTGTGGTACATGAGAAATGAGTATGAAAGTATTGACCTCAGTGGTGGAGGGGGAAATGCAAAAGTTGAAGAGGATCCAGCTGCATTTTACCTGAAAAGAAATGCCCAGCTTCCACAGCTGACTGTTAAGATCTTAAGAACAATTTTGTAGAGCTACAACCATGTTCCAAAAACTTAGGAGGTGGTGCATTTATGTCCATACTAACAACACTGACCTTTTTCTTTGGAAAAGAAAACTATAAACACAATTTTCTAAAACCTACCATGGACAAGACTTCATTCTTTGTTATCTGTGAAGAATTAAATATGGTTACGCAGAGCACAAAACATAACTCAAAAGTAACGGGCTCTGTGATAAATTAAGATGTTCCTTTCATAGATTGTAGTGCATTCCTGTCACATTAAGGCACTTTGAGCTACCAAGCCAACCTAGAGACTCATTGGACTGTTTTTTTCAATAACTGATGTGATTTTATGCCAACTTTTATATTCCAAACAGTTATTCTTAAACCTCATTTTCTGAGTTTTTTTCATATTTTTCTGAATGTTAAAATGAAATAAAATCAGATTTATGATTAAGCTTTACTGAGTAAGTTAAACTTTGCAGCAATGCTACAAAGCAAGAGGAACACGAATAGTATGTGCAACTGACTTGTGTATTTGGAAAAAAAGGAAAAATCACACCACTACAAATGGTAAAAAGTAAATGGATTTTTAAAGACTTAGGTTTTGAGTGTTAGTCTAAGGTATTTTCAGAAGCCCAGATAATTCTTCCTTCTATTTTTTAAACATTTATGACACAGAGAGATGCAATAACCATGATATCTTTTATGAACTCTAAAATCTGACCAACTACTCAAGCCTCATTTCTTAAAAGGGGAACAAGAATCTTTTCTGTGTAAAGTAAGTTGTGACTGAACATACAACCAGGAACCTACGTCTTTTAGCTTGGTTGCAGGTCTCATCTTCTCACAGCTTAAGGTCTATTAATCCACTGACCAATAAAATCCCACTGTAAGATTTTCATCTGTATCAGTCTGCTTTTGTAAAGCAACTGCAGAGGAAAACAACATGGCTGCCTCTTCCTCTCCCCACTATTTAGTAAAAAAAGTTTTTTTTCTGCAGAAAGTTAACAAAAAACCAAACCAAACCCCTCAAACCATAAAGTGTTGTTCCCCCTCCCCACCCCTCCCATAACACTAGACAGCTAGACTCATTCAGTGATCTGCAACGGAAGTCTTTTCTGCCCCCCTCTGAACTGCACATCATCTCCCTTGCTACCTTAGAAAGGTCCTACATTCGAGCCTGGACACACACAACTGGCCAAGACACCCTCAAGGTCAAGAAGGTGGCATTGGCAGAGTCCATCCTGAAACAGTAATGTCACTATCCCTGGAGGAAGATTTCCTTGCTCAGATACCAGGCCAGAACTGCTACTAGCCACTTAGTAGCATAACAGCCTGAATATCCAAAAGCTCCACTGAATGCCTCTACCTCCCAGCACTATTTTATTAATACATAATCCATTGTAAGTATTTACTCAGATGTTGCAATAAATAACCATTGCTTATAAAATGGTATACTGGTATTTTTTATTATAATTATTACAACACCCCCCAAGACAAATTAGCTAAATCTTAGATGTGATTGAGAACCAAAACACAATGTAAAACTTATCAGGAGACATTCTTGCTTTTCAGCCCACTTCCTAATACCCACTAAGAAATTCAGCTGCCTGACCTATGCTGCCCAAGTTCCCTGAACTAATACTTGAGAGAGGCAAATAAACAACATAAAACAGTAAAGCTAAAGAGATTACCAATTTCTCTCTTATTTCCTGCTGATCATTGCCAGACTGTTTCTGCCCCAAAGTGCAGGCTTCATTATTAAAGATGGACAGAATACAAGTATATTCAGCGGAGGCCGGCTGTTCAGGAAATAGCTACAATTTGGTAAATAGCATAATAAACACTTGAGCATCCTTGATGCAATGGGTAATGAGCCAGTGCAGTCATAAGTATGTACATAACAATGTTAAGATTATACTGCATTTCACATTATATATCTACACACACACTCATGTAGAAAGGTCCATATAATATTTCAACTATTATATTTGTTTCCTGACAAATCTATTCCTTTTCCCTCTGTACTTGACTAGTCAATTATAAAAAAAAAAGCAACATTTTACTTTCATTCTCTGCTCTTTCTCTTCCATTTTACTTCTACTATACCTACATAAGCCAACAGAAGCTTTTGTTCATCATGGCAACTGAATGCATTACACTCTGAAGCATCAGAGATCCTGGAACTAAATGCAATCTCACAGCAAGTCATCAGCACGTCCATAGTTCATGCAGTGGAAGCCGATTTAAATCCCCAGTCTGTTCTCCTCGCCACCATGGAGAATAATGACAAACCATAGTATATCCCATTCATCTAACAGCTGAGAGGGTAATGAATTACAGACATAATTCAGTCACTCATTATTAAAAGATCACAACATTAAAGATGAAGATTTTTTTTTTAAAGGCAAATGATCACGTTTTCATATAATGTGAGTAAAACAGTACACAGTATTATTGATTCCCAGCTATATTTTAAGTGCCATCTTTTAACAAAGCCCTCAAATCGAATTAGGGTTAAAGTTTGCACTTCTCTAGCCTGAAACTCAATCCCAGTTCATACTGAAAATATCTGTATTATTTAACAGAAGTCTCAAGAATTTCTTGTTATTTTTCTCTGAGAGCATTATTTATTCTTAGTGAAATTGCAAATGCTTACCATCAATTTTGCTCAATACCATTCTTAGTCAGGATTTAAACAAAAACACAAAGGAAACCCAGGAACATCCCTGCCCCAAACCAGTCCACATAGCATGGTGCAAACTGAAAAAAATCCCAACTAACTGGAACAAAGTCTCTACATTACAAGCTGGGCTTTAAAGTCCATGCAGCCTGCAATTCCAGGTGAAATAGCAGTGGCTTGATTTCAGAATAAAGCTTCTTAAGTTTTAGTACTACAGAAAATTTCTTTATCAAACAAGTATCAACCCAGTTCTTTCATCCAAGGGATCTGCTTTCTCTTGACTTTCCAGGTTAATTCAGTGGGAGATTAAATACATACATAACTGAAACCCCTCCGTATGTACTATGGGTAAATGCATGTTTCCACAGGAGACTACTCAATCATTAGATCCAGGACTCAGCATCATCTAATATAAAGAGACTTCTTAATACAGAACATCTGCAACCTTTCTATTGGCTCCATCTAAATGCCTACTTGGGGTCAATTAGAAAATACCTCAAAAGTTTGATTCATAACCTTTTCACTTTCCCAGATAAATTTCTGCTATTTGCAGGGCAGGAATTTGGGGGCAGGGAGAGGCAGGAGGAGAGGGGAAGGTCTGTAAGAAAAATTGGGTTGTCAGAAAATGTCAATAGTCACAGCAAATCTGTAAATGGCCTTTCAGAGTCTGTTTCACTTTATGTATAGCTGAACAATAACAAGTATAACGCCAACTCTCATTTTGGAAACAAGCCGAGAAGGGCATCTCTATTTGGGAAACAAATTGCAACTGGTTAAGACAAAGGGAAGAAAAGCATTAGGGCTTCAATGGGGCAAACTGTGGAGAAAGTACATTCCTGGTTGGCATGGCCCAGGGAAATCTGGAAAGCTACTGCTCTAGGGCACAAAGGAGGGGAATGAAAAGTGATTATTATATCTCTAACTGTATTTCTTTCGGTCATTCATTCACATTTTATAGTAGACTTCTTTTTAGTGACTTGGTAGGGCTACTGGAGAGTGGCTGTACTCTTGCAGCCCCTTACCCAGCAGGATGGGACACTCTAGCCACTCTGAACACAGGGTGGGGGTAATGGCAGTCCAGAGGAGACCACTGGCTGGGGAAGCTCTTAAATTAGCATTCTCCTCCTCTTTAAAGGAAGAGGACACACAGCATCAGCTCCACTTTTAACAAAATAAGAGGTACAAAGAAATTTTCCTTGATTTTGACAATTTAGTATTCCCTGTCCACTCCTGGAGAGTTGCTGTTATTCTTCGTTCCTCATTTTCATCCTATAACCTTTCAGCAGAATCTGCTGAGTAGCATTCTTATGAGTCCATCTATTATCCCATGATATTGGGTCTTCCTTTAAGCAGACTTCTTGCTTTCCTTGGAACACTTTTGGTACCACACCAAACCCTATCAGATCCTCATGGGCTGCAGCAAGGACCAGACTGACCATCACCATCTATTCCTCATAGCTGTGAGTCAGTGTCTTATCAGAAGTTTATTATTACTACTATATCCATTTTTAGATCATGAGTTGATTTCACTTAAAAGTTCTTTCTAGCTTTGCTCCATGGTCTAGTAATGTCACAGGCCAGATTTTCAGAATTAATAGCAGCAATGACTATACAAAAGGGGTCACATTTTTTCAGTCGCATCGAGCACACGTTTTTATGATGTTAAAACTTGAGTTCAGTAATCACTATGGCCCTTCTCCTAAAGTGCTATAAAAGATCATTTTTCTTTTCTAGGATGGTAGATTTTACAAAGCAAGCCAACAGGAGAGGTCTGGAAAGCAATTTTTCTGTTTTTCAATAGTGTCATAAACCGATTTTTTAAATTGTCAAGTTTCCTTGTATTTTCATAATAAGCTATTAGGGATTTTAAACAAAGCAACTCTTCAGATTAAGACCCATCTTGATCCTCCATAAAAGGTTCTAAAAATGAAAGTGAGAATAAAAATTAAGTATTTTTAAACCACTTAACTTTCTTCTTTTCCAGAATTATCCCATGAGGGAACTGTTGCTTCAACACAGACAAGATATTTTATGAAAAATTTAAAAATTCTCAGTGACAAAAAAACCTGTTTCCTCCTTTACCCTGCAGTGAGTGCTACATGGCAAAAATAGCACTTCACACATCTGCTTCCCCTGGGAATTCAGCCATATATTATTGCGGAAATAAAATTAGTTTTTCTCACTTTCTACTCCCTAAACAACCAGCAAAGCTAACAGACAAAAACTTGAATTTTATTCCTTTTCATGAATTACAACAGTAAATTCCATCTGGAATTATTCCTGTGAAACACAAGTTTTGAAAGAATAGGATTTTAAAGATGTGGTTTAAGGGAGAATTTGGTCTCTGAAATCTTTGTATTCCAGGGAGAATAAATAAGCAGCAGAAATATCTTTACATTTAGACTGTAGTTCTCAGGATTATTAGTTAAAAGTTATTTCTGAAGAAAAAAATCTGATACTGAGTTACTGAAAGAAATACAAAACCTCAAGATATCATTTTTAGTTCACTATTCAGGGAAGAAGTAGACCTTACGAGCTCTGCTTCAAGCTAGCATCTCCCCAACAAGTCTGAAAAAAATATTTGTCACTCTGAGATCTACACAGAACTGGGACTAGAGTTAATTCTCCTACACCCTTATAACCTAAGGGAAATAAGGTTTATTCATGACTTTACAGTGGCTCACTTAATTGCACAGCTGTACGTACCTGGAACACTCTGCAGGGATCTCACCCAGGACAAGACATCCAGGAAGTTCAGCAAGCTTTGACTCTGCCACAAAGCCACTATGCATTTGTATTTCTGTGGCTTAAGACCAATCCTTATCTCTCTGAAACATCTGCTGTTTCTTAGTTCAGAACGACTGACAGGCTCCAAGATGCTCTCTGCTATTTTGAAATAACTGTTGGTTATTCGGGTTCCCCAAACCCTTCCTTCTGATCTCTCTGCTCTGCCTCAGTTATCATTTCTATTTCATTTTCCGCAATCAGGTCTGATCGCTTGTGCAGCTGATCCCTCCCTATTCCTTCCACTTTCACAATAAAACAATAAACATTTTTACCCTCAATCTCATCACTGGTCATGTAAATTTAGTCAGAGCTTCTGAAATATTTTGTTGTCATTTCACTGCACAAATGTTAGCTATGGTTTAAAAGAAATGGTTATAAAACCTAACCTGCTTGTTATGGTACTCATTCAGCTTGCTGTTTGGTGTTTCAGAACTGCTATAGTGTACTGACTTTATTAAAGGTTGTTTTTTTTTTCAAAAGACCAACACAATTATTACAATTCCAGCTTCCAAAATTGACAGACACTGAACCAAAACTGCTGTATTAAAGGTCTGTAACGATCTTTCTCTGCTCAACCAAATGGATTGTCATCTGTGTTGATTCAATGCAACTTGTCTGGGCTATTCAATACAATTGATCACAAGATGCTTTCATAGAGCATTTGGTTATCCTTCAAATTTGGTGCCCAGGGGTCCTGGAAAATGCCCACAGCTTGCGCTGTTCTTCAGTGAATACCTCTCTATAGTTGACAGTAAAATTAGTAAAATTGTTTGGTTTTTTTTTTCTTTCCATGCTTCTAAAATTCCCTCTACGCAGCCAGATACATTCTGTTTAAGCTTCACTGTCTCATTCTTGATAGCAACATCGACTTCGTGATTTTAATTAAATCTCATGGCTTCAATTATCTACATCAATTTAAGTTGCTTTCTAGGTTGTTTTTTTTTCCTCCTTCCTGATGTTTTATTTCTCTCTCTCTTGTTTGGTCAGCCTTTGAAACTGGGTCCTTGAGAAGGCTACCAACTATATTTTGGGTGTACATTTTTTTAATTATTGCTTTTTAAACCCCATTTTATGTCTATATTTACAAACAGTGAAAACTTCATACTGCAGTGCTTCACACACAATATTCTCCTTTTAGCTCTCGCAGAAGAAAGCCATCCCAGTTTCAATCTGTCCGGCATTTTCTAAACACAAAACATAAGATTCCTCACAAAGAAAGCTGTTTAAGTTAATGAGAGCACAAAGTCATCAAGCTGTGATCTACCTGGAATGGCTACACCAGAACTTTCTATTGAACTTTAATGATTGTGTGAAGACATTACAATATTAACGTAATAAATACAGCATCAAAGCCAACAGAATCAAATGCTATCATAAGCAAGCAGCCTCACGAGAGTGACTTAACCTTTGACCAGTAAATTTGATCTATTATAGGTAATTTGTGTCCCAAGGTACTCAGTGAATGACTGATGTACACAAAATAAACAAAGACTGAGAAAGACAATAAACTGACAGCCAAGATCAGCAAACAGTCTTGGTATCCCATGAAGCCATTAATACAATGCTTTCTTAAACATGCTTTTTTCCAGACATGGGCTGTTTCAGCATGCTTGAGTGTTCTGTGTCCTTCAGAAGATCAGTGAAATACATTGTGATGTGAGGAGACTGTTCTACTGTAAAGAGAGATCCTTTTAGGTCATGTAGCCCTTAAGCACCTCCTTGTTCCCCTCCCCTAGAATAGTTATAGCACTCAAACATGTAAATTCACCATCTCCTCTCCTAACCTTTTGCTGTTCTCACTTCAGAGATAGAAATAGCCTCTCAAAGAAAGAGACCTAGACTTTACTCGATATTCTGTAAATTAATTATACAATACTTTAAAAGATTTATGTGCTAATCTACCAATTTCATAAAAGTACAGGTAACAGCTTAAAGCAGCAAAAGGCAGAGAAATTCAAGCTTCCACGTGTTATCTGTGAATGATACACACATACAATCTAAACACATAAGAAATACACTTCTCAGAAGAGTTACCAATGTACTTCGGTTTTAGCTCCACTGTAGCCTTTTTAGTATACTGTGAATGCATTGCATTAATAAAGATCTAGAGCAAAGACAGAAGTATGTATAATACACCTACACATTTTTGCTTTGTTTTGCTGGATTGAGGCCTCATGAAGTTATTAAACTGCTAAGGTAAACCTTACCTATTTAGTTACTCTGAATCTCAAGCCTCACCTCTTCTACTCTGGATCGTTGGTTACTTCTCTTTTATTCCCTCCTCCTTTTTTTTTTTTTTTTTCAATCTTCCGGAGTGAAAGATCATCTTGCCTGTTCCCCACTTCCAATTGTATACAAGTGTATGGAGAGCAGATTATGCTATAATGTAAGTTTTCTGCAGCAGGTCTGTCTAGGGCCAGCAGTGATCTTTCTTCCCACTATGACAGGAATATTGTCTTTCAATTTCCTTAAACTCTAGCCTAAAACCAAAAAAGATTAAACTCATTCTCTCCAATCTGAATACCCCCATAAGATGGAGGAAGCTAGTATTTAAGGCAGAATAAGTGTTATGGAGATACCGCTATCAGAGTATTTTTGTTATTACACTTTAAACTGCCTAAAATTTCTGTGCTTCTAATCAGACCACTAGAGCACACATTTCATATGAGTGTGCCTTCCTTTCTCCCCAGAAAACGTCTAAGTCTTTGTAAAGCACTTAAATATCTCTACAACACAGATTCTTAATAGTAATTTCCATGCAGGAGATGCAATAAACCCAAATTTGCTTTACGGCAGCACTGGGGACTAAAGCTATCCACTCAGAATTAGCAAGCTCGCATACCAAATCAGTTTTCACCACTCACTGGGTGCAACTACTTCACAGGCAAATCAACAAAGTATACGCTTTACAGAGAACCAGCCCCATGGGATTTAAAGGTCTTACTGTGGTCATGCAGAACGTTGTCAGCATTCATACTACAGGTACACAAATACAACTTCTACTTTGTAATTACTGAAATGAGCGAAGTTCTCACATGTAGGAGCAAAGCAGCTAACACTACTGCTACAGGCAGAGAGAATTCAAAGCAGATCTATACCTAGAAAGTTCTCTACATGTCTTCCTGATCCATTTCAGCCCAGAGCTCCTGGAGCTTTGCCTGAGCCTACCTACAGAATCTTTCATTGCTGCAGATGACTGACAGGTTGGGAAGTGACAAATTACAACCAAACTAAAACAGCCCAATTATAAATTCATTAAGAAAAAGATGGGGTGGAGGTCTTCAGAGATGAAGACATACATTAACCTATTGCAGCACTTACATCCATAATAATCTGCCTTTTTAAATGAAAGAAATATCTGATGATTTCTTTTGGAGTAATTGAGATTAAGTCATTCACTCTCCAGTGTATACATATATTTTCAAGTCATAATAAAAATGATCTTTCTTTTCCAGAGCCGTACATATTTGTTTTTGTGAAATCTTCACATTTTGACAAAGTTTTCATATTAAGAATTGTATTTTAGTGTGCAGACCACATCAAAACAAACAAGATAAAAACCAGTAATTTAAAAACAGGTATTGCTAAGAAGACTAAATGAGGGAAAGTGAGCTTCTTTGACTGTCCTTCTTCACTATCTAATAGAGAGGTTGAACAATGCAAGAGCATGTGCATGGAAACAAGTATTTCCAAATGCAGAAGAGGATATGGAAAGCATATTTGGGAGGGGAAAAAAAGGAGAGCTAACTTCTTTGAATTGTTTATTTCCTCAATCTAATTTTAATTAAAAACAGAACATTAGGATGTCTGTTAAACTAAGCTACTGTAATAAAGATTTCCACATTAGAGGATAAAAAGCTAAACAAAAAGATGACAGAGGTAGAATGAACAGTGCCTGACTCATTAGGATTCTTCAGCCAGAAAGAAAATAGCACACAACAGCGGTGGCCTTCTGTCACCAGAAAATAGCTTTACAATTCTATTTACACATTATTACCCACCAAGCTGATAATCCAGGGTTAGTGTCAGGCCAGGTATTCACTATTTTCAAATAAGAGACAATGAATGACACAGGCATACAGTTCATTACTTCAGACCTAATACTGATGTTAAATGCTGAAGATCTACAGCAGATACTTAGTGGCCTGTGTACTTTGTACCACATGGACACAAACAATTTTTCACTGTTTGAGTCAATGTGTTAGACTTCAATTGTTTGGGTTTTTTTAAATTACTAAAATAGCAGTGACACATCTCAGAGTTTATATAACATGAACACAGAGGAGATAGGGTTTTTTTATGTCATTATTTGGCAAACATTTTACATTTGCCCAGGTTCATTTTTACTCATTCTTTACTGTTCTTTTCAACAATAAAAAGATAAAGTAAATAAAGGGAAAATGGGAAGCTGCAATAAGAGAAAGTGAAAATGGAGGAGGTATCTTCATTGACACCCCTCAGAATTATTTGAAGACTACTAAAGAGTAAGATAAAATTCTCTCAAATGCCCCAGGTCCAAGCTGAGGCCCTAGAGAGGTCATTTCCACTGAATGACGGAAGCAATCAGGGGAAGGCTCTTCAGATTTAAATATTTCTGTGAGGGGAACGCTCAATAGCATAATTAACTCCTACGGTAAATGTAATGTAGCATCATGATCTCTGGGAAATTGGAGCAGTTGTTCCTCCTGACAAGGTGCAGAGTAGGAGCACCACACACACAGCAGAGTCCAAACTAACAAACTCTGCTAGAACTATTAGTCAAGGCTCTGCACAAGCTGGGTGACATTTAGGAGAAGAAAGAGCTGAGGTTGCAGATCAGGGTAGAGAGAGGAAGAAGTAACAAGGGCAGAAACCTGGTGACAAACAAACATCATCACAGAAGGGAGGGCTGGAAGTGGTAAGAAGATGGATTTAAGTCTTGAAGTTAACAGCTGAATGAGCAGGATCAATCCCACATCTCTGCATTCATGTCCTAACAGATCCCATGAAAATGAGGAGAGGTGGAAGTGGAAGGGGACACAGCCAAACGTGGTGCAGAGCAGGAAGCTGTAAAGAGCTTTTCTTTCTTACTTCCAGTGGACAGAGGTAGAAGATGGGAGCTGGGGTTGAAAGGATATTAAGCCTTATTTGATCAGTCATTTAGTCCTGTCAGTGTTATACATGTTATGGAAGTTTTAAAGCAGAGGCAAATCTCAGGGAAGTTGAAGGGTTATATAAAATACTTTCCACCCAGACACACTGTAAGATGTTGCTGCTGAGACAAGCTGGCTGGTAAGTGTTGAGAGTTGCTCAAAGCAACATGTTACCACTCTGATCTGTTAACCAGACCTAACCAGGAAGAAGACAACGTTGGTGCTGTGCTGACAAAGGCAGGTGGGAGTATCAGGCAAAGACCCAACAACGTGATCCACAAAACAGACTAACATGATCTGGAAGGAGTCCAAGCAGAAAGGGAAGAAACTTCTTCTGTGTGGTCCAGTCTTGTGTGTTGCATAAGAAGAGAGTAAGTTTTAGACACTGCTCTACTGGGTGGGTTTAAGGTTCAGTAAAAGATGAGATCTCATGTAGGGGCTTCTGCAAAAGGGGGAAGATGCTGCTAGCTTCCACGATGACCGAGTAAGGAAATAAAGAACAATTTGCAGAGGAAAAAAAAGTTTGCTCATGTTAAATTTGAAATGACAAATCAAATTTTTCTAGCAAGAAGGCATAAAATAAGGCTAAAAGATAGGTCAACAATAAATCTGAAGCACTGTCTTCCAACCTCCATTTCTGAAGAGTAACTGTAGGTAGGGGGTAGTACAGGGTGGAGGAGGAAATTCTAGCTTGGCACCACAGGCACCATCAGTAGAAAGAAGGAGTAAGGGCAAGCAAGCCAGTATTCTGTCACACGGTTCTTAATAACAGTGGAAGAGCAGAAGGTCGAACTTGCAAGCAAACTGGGCTAGGCTTGTTTCATAGAGAGAACAGACCAAAATTTGCTAAAAATTGATGGGAAGGCAAGAAATAATGGACAAGGTTACAAAAAGAATGGAGTTACTATGTGGAAATAAGAGAACAGGCAACGGGAGATTAACAAATAAGAAAAATTAGAATCAATGGAAAAAAAGTAAAAGGAAAGACAGTAAGAAGTACTCAGAGAGAGAAGGAAGAAACCTAGAGATTAGAGGAAAATTACTTTAAGAAAAATTTTACTACTATTTGATATTCATATTCTTAGAAAAAAATCCTATTTGCATGCTATAAATTATAGGAGCTGCCAGACTAGCTTTTAAACATTTTTTTTAACAGATCTAGCTGAATAATGAACATATGAAACAGGGAAATGCTGTTATTTTTATTTTTTAAAAGCAGAGAGGATAACCTTAGTATAAGGATAACTATGGCTCAGAGCAGCTGAGTTGACCAGTGTCACACAAGAAATCAGTCATGGAGCAGGCATGTGAAACAACGCCTCTCAGACTATTTCCTATCTCCTAAACCATCTCTTGTCCATTTTGTTTCAAAAAATCCTGTGTGGAAAAGAAGAGGGAAGAAAGACACTGGGTGGTTCGAATGGCTCATCTTTTTCTGAAGGTAGCGTATTTCATATGGTCTGAAATTCTGTCTACCCTTAAGAGGAGCTTAGTTCCTTTTATATGTCAGCAAAACAAAAGGTCATCCTATTGAAATATTGGTCAGGTCTGACTTTATTCTATTAATAACAAATAGAGACACATTTTTTAAAATAATAGTTAAATAAATGGCTACATGTCTGCAATCATTTCAACTTAAAATGTCAACTGGATTTGAGATGCCATGTGCATTTAATCAATGACTCTGCATTATAATATAAATATTACTTTAGTTTGACTGCTTTGTCTGGCATAAATCATAATTCAGTGAGTACATTTCATTTTCTCTACAGATGGCTGTTAATGACAATACCTATTAAACTGGCACCTGCCAGCACTTTGTAGTTAAGGAACCTGTCAGGAGCCCCCTTCTGTATAATTTCTGTGTTAATTGTTGTCTCTCCCCTCAGCGCCCCCCATTTACCAAGTTCATGTTACAAGAATCACTGAAACAGAAAATCAGCAAAACACTGGAGGTTTTTTTGTCTCAAGGTAGAACTGGTGCCCTGCATTGTATTCCTGAGCAAAATATATATTTATTAGTTAAAATGCAGCTCAGGAAGCCTTAATTCAAATTCTTGTGGGCATGACTTCAAACCCTCAAGGATCTTTGACCATAATGCATCTGTACTACATAAAGAAATGTATCATAACTCATATGGAAAATTTGGAATTCAAGTTTTATCCTCAGATAAGTGATGGATTTTAGAACATGTAAAAGCCAACTATAGTGGATGAAGGATAAACACAGAGCCACAGTGTTCAGTATTCATCAAGAATGCACTTTGCTTTCTAGGACTATTTTTGCAGAAGGCATTTCTTATGACAGAGGAGACAGACACTTAGAAGAAATTTTGCACCTCTAGAGAAGACCTGGAGTTTACTTGTATTTAAGCAGTTGTAGCATGCACAAAGGTTAATACCGAACAGGACTGTCCACTTTTCGGTGTTCATGTCAGAGAATTTAGCAAATAAATTAATCCTTACAGACAAAGCATGCTGCTTTTTTTTATTCTTCTTTCTTTCTTTTTCTTTTTTTTTTCTGCTTTGTAATGGCTTGAATAATGAAAATTTGACTGGAAGTGAACATGCAACTGTTTCACATAAAAGCATGCTCCTTGCAAACAGTTTGTGATTTCTGTTCCTCTTAAATAGTCACAGGGAACTTTCTGCTCTGATCTGTTAAGTAAATATAAATCTTGTTATCCAAGTTCAGTAATGAGAGTGAGGGGTCTATTCTTCTTCACTGCACTTGCATACATCTAACATTAATGAGATTTATGCATGCATATTAAGAGGAGAACAGATGCTTAATTAAACAAATAAGCCTTCAGTAGGCAGTCCACATGATCATTTTTAGTACAAAACCCTCTCATTTTCCATTTTAGTCTGACTATGAATTCAGCCAAGGCGGAATCAATACAGTGGAAGAAAAGAAAAAGAGATACATGTAAACTGAAGTGTTTGTCATTTTTTAGTTTAAAATAATTGACAAACTCAAGATACATTAAATTGATTAGGTTATCTCCTCTTGCTCATGTTCTTGTGCTCTTTAAAGAAACAGGAATTTTATTTACTAATTTATCTTTCTAAAAAGTGGGAATTTTATTAGGGAAAAGGAAATCAAGACCTCTAAAGACCTCATCTGTCATTAACTGATGCCATCTATCAAATACACAGTCATTATCCATCTCAGGTAATTCTGATATTGAGGACAAAAAAAATTTATAAAATAGCTTTAGCCTAAATAAATTATAATTTAGTCTTATTTTGGTTTTTTTAGTTTGTCCACGTCCATACTGATTTCTAGCATCATATGTACATACTTATAAATATATTAAAAAGTTCTATACGCTGTCTCTCTCCAGCAAGTCACATTTTTATTATTTGCTCTTTCTGCATTATATTGCTAAATTTTCTTCTACAATGCTCAACTTCTCAGTGCAGCACAGAGCAGAAAAAAAATCTCTCCACAAGCTATCATAACGCTGAACTTAATGGAAGTCAGTATCTGTATATTATGCTATCTACTCTGCAATACCATTACAGGCTCAACAGTGCTAGTTGTAAAAAGTATCATTCTGAGCACAAGGCCTATAATAGTAATAATGAAAAAAGGGTCATTTCTGTCTTCCAACTAGAATGAAAAATTAAAATCACTAAGGTACTTAGCTCAAAGGAAAATTGGCAAATTAAGGGGACAAAAAATAAAATATTCATGGCTCATATTGTGAAATGGAAGGTAAATAATTTAAGATGAACTGTTATGTAGGAAGGTGCACTCTTTCAGAAGAGGAAAAGCAAATGTAACAAATACACACATATATTTTCCTGTTTCCTAGGCTTGCAGTTACACGTATACATGTACAAATCTGCAAGTCATGGTCGACGTACAATATTTTTAAGGGGTAGATCTTTTCTAATTGTGAAAATATTTGCTAGGGAATTAGTTAAGCTGACAAGAGTTACCTGATATGTAGAAGGCTGTTTGCCTTTCCCCCCCCCCCCCCAAGAATCTAGCCTAGAAATAAAGACTGAATGAGAGGGTGTCCTCCCACTGCACTCCACTTCAGCAAAACTCTTTACTCTGAGTCACCAATTACATACTCACTGTTAGGTTTCTATACCACAAAAAAATTATGACTTCAGCCTACTGGTCTCTGCCCGGTGTGCTAACTATTAAAATGCCATTGGTGTGGCTGCAGTCCATTAGCTAACTTACCTTCATACCTATAAAGCTGAAAGGGCTGCCCAGAGTTTTTACAATTGCTATCTGGAAAAGGTAGTGAATGAGCCTTGGACTTATTTTTATTATACACCAGGACTGTAACAAGTGCTATGGGATTAGGATACAGAGCAGCACCACGCAGCAGAGGTCACATTTCCCTGTTGATTTAAAGGTTCAGCCTTTTTCCAGCTTAATTTAAAAACCAACATAAAGCCTACCTTTGTTAGAAAAGAATATTTCAATAGTATTTCAAAGCATGACAATTAAATAACTACACATCAGAAATCTAAAAACTACAGTTCATCATCTAGCAAAATGAAGGATATACTTTTTTTTTTTTTAAATTAACCTCTTGGTTAGATCAGCATTGCATTCCCAGTGCTAAGTGATAATACATTTTGCATTAGTGCTCAGGATCAGAGATTTCTAATGCCCTGCATCAAGGAGTTAATTAACTCTTCCAGACAGCCTACACAGCTACCGCACAAGGCTTTTCACAGTTCTAAACTGATGACACTATATACTACTTTTATTCAAAGGCACAAATATGCTGTTTCACTGCAGTACTGCTCATGAAAATACAAAACATCTTGAAATAGAAGTACAGGGAAGCTCATTTAAGGTCCACTAGTCTCCCCCTGAAAGGACCAGTCAGCTCAACGTAGGACAAGGATGAACCACAAATTTAATGTGGTATTGCATAATCTTTCTGCTGTTATGTACTGGCATAGAAGTGAGTATTATTTCTGTTCCAAAAGAGTTTCAGCATAGATGCTAGGCATTGGCTTTTTTTCCTGAGACTGCGGTAGACATTCAGTCACAACTCCAGTAATCGAAGTATTTAATGTAGTAGTTTTTCTGATATACAATATCAATTTACTTTGCCGTCTGTTGTCTAACAGTGGGTTATTTAGTGAGCTATGATGGTGCAATGTGCCAGAAAAAAAAAAAAGTAAAATATAATGCTCGCTTAGCTGATGTTACACACAAGCAGTTAACAGTCAACTCCTGTTGTCCTTTCAAGAGCACATATGCACATCCAGTACTCAGAACGAACCAAACAAGAAAACACAATACTGTGCACTCTGCACCAGAGTAAAATAGCCGTTTGGATTACAGAGACTTAACTAATCAGTATATAACCAGTGTCATTTGCATTTCAAATCTCCAGTATATTAACCTACTTTGCTCCAATTGTCACATTCATTGAAATGCTCCAGCCAAGAGTTCCAGTTAATACTAGGTAAAAAAGGACTTTAAAAAAAAAATGATCACAAAAAACAATGATTACAAACGCATGATTTCTTGATGGTCTCCCTGAATCACAGCCACCTAAATAAAGCTTCAATCCAGGAAAAGCATAGCAGGAAAGCAATCATTCTTTTTTTGTGTGTGTGTAAAAAAAGACCAGGAACTACAAGTAAATAGCAGCTGAGCAACAGATGAGGCCCTAAGTGAAATCTGTTAGCAACTGCTAACAGCTTTGCTATTTTCTGTTGTTAAATTAAAAAAAAGTAAAAAACCCAATGCAGTAGCAATTCCAATATGTTCAAAAATCTCAGATGCAAAAGACTAAAGCTCAGTGCTTCTTGTGCTACAGATAAATGCTTGGGGTTGGTTTTAATATCTTGAAATTCTTTGTTATTGATAAAGCAGAGACAAGCCAATTCACACGGACTTACTATCAAGATAAAAGTTGTTATCACTATATATATATGTGACCCAGCAAGTGCAGCACATAACTCCCAACATAAGCAAGTGCAACATTTCCAGGAACTGTTTTAGCCTCAAATTCTGCTTTCCTTTATCCTTAATATCTGATCGGCTGTTGTTCGCCAGGAAGTGTATATGTCTTAATTAGGACTGAGGTTTCTGGCAAGATCTCAGGAATATTTTCATTGTCCTGGTGCGGGAGCTTTCATCACAGATGATCATCTCCTGCATACCTCTACCCAAACTTTACTTGGTTCAGCGAGCCTGTTTTCCTCTCTGGATGCATATATACAGCATAGCAGAACCATGCAGGCACAGCTGAAATAAGTCTGAACAAAGCAGCCCACAAATCACAATCAGTACAAAAGTAACAGCCGAGTCCCAGCTTGCCCTACCATCAATTAGTTACACTGCTGCAGTCACTGGATTAGTTCAAAAAAATCCACAGCATTGCCCAGTCACAGGCACCTATATCCTCTTCCCACTCCTGCCAGCTGCTTTCTTAACTTTTTTTTTCTCTTGGATGTCTCTCCTGTTAGTCTAGCAGGTGCTTTCTTCCTTGTTCCCTATTTTGTTGGTCTCCCACATGGAGGATCACAGTACAACCATCACCATATCTACAAAAGGCACAACACAGATCTCCTTCTCCATCCAAATTTCTGCTCCCTTATGGTGCTTACAATTCTCATGCCTCCTACGGCAGGTTCCCCTTCCAATTTAAACTCAGTATGTCAAAAACTGAGCCTAAATCTTTCTCTCTACTTCTTTCTCTTAAGCTATCAAGAATTAGTAGTCACCTTGTCTGCTGCAGAAGCTCACAACTTTTGTCGTCTTCAGCTTCTCTCTTTCCTTCCACAGATGTTCTACCAATAAAACATGCCAGTTTCATCTCCACAATGTCATAAAAAATCTGGTTGTTTCTTTCCATCCATGCTACTAAAATACTTGCTCACTCAAACCTCCTTACAGCAGTCTCCTCCTCCTGAGCCCTCCTGACATTCACTCCTCACTCTTCACATCACTGCAAAATTCCACTTTCAAAAATTATTTCCTATTACAATTTTCAATTAGTTTCCTAGTATTTCTATACAAGCCCAGCTTTGCTCAGCAAGACCTACGGCTGCCCGTTCTTTGGAAAACTCACACTGTTTGGTCTTTCTCAGTCTTTACAGGTCATCACCCTTCTTCCAATTTTACCATGGTTGGGATTCCCTAGAACTCTCACCTGCTCAGGAAGGAGTTTATTTTCAAGAACGATCTTAGAAATTTTAGGAATAAACACTGAGTGGGACACAGAACATCTAAAAACTTCCCAGCTGAACTATTAGCTTTCACACAACTCCTTCTCTGTTCATTATAACCTGTTGCTTTCACCCTTGTAGCTTTGTCAGTGGTGTAGGATAGAAATTCCCATTCTGTGCTGCCATACAGATAAATAAATATTATTAACAATTACTGTCTGCTCAGAAGTCTATCTACCTAAATAAAAAGCAATGTTATGAAAAGAACAGATGTATGAAGCTTGGTACAATCAAAATGTGAAATATATTCTGAAAAAGAGAATCACTAAGAATAGTAACTTATTGTTCCCAGTTTTACATATTGATCATTATCAGGTCTTTTTGTCAACTACAATTGTTTGTTTTGGATTCTGATGTCATCTCATGTTCTTTCTGGCTTAGGCATCACAACCTGTAAGACTGTGCCCTTCACACTTTCAATCTGCCAGTGATACATGAAACAGAATACTTATGTCAGACTTTTGTGTCACTCCTCTCCTCTTCCAACAGCCCTATTCACATTGAAAAGCTGGAAAGATGAATGAAAAAAGAGGTAAAGCTTAAGACACAAAAGAGAGTTGTTAAAGTCACCCTCCTAATTACTCAGTGTTTTGACTACTGTTCCATGTTAAGTCCTATTTCTTTAAATGGCATGAACACAAATGCACATGCAAAGCACAGATGTGAGTATGTGCCTCCTCAAAATTCCTAAAGAGTCACATTTGAATGCAGACTGGTATACCCACTCACCTTCATCTTATGAACACTAACGTTGAAATCATGCAAATTTGGCACATAAGCATGCCTGTGTTTTTTTACAAGCATTCCAAATTTACAATTCTGAGGATTCTTATAGATGATAGATAAAAGAAAATCAGATGGGAGAAAATCTAAAGCCTTCCATGTCAATATAACACAAGCCATTTGACTCCACAGGACATATCAACAAAAAGCTTCAATGCAAGTTCATGTATCACTGCACTAATGAACATCACCAAATTGAATTATCTTGCAGCAGAATTTCTTAGACTACTAGTTAAATGTATCTTTGCCCAAGCAATAATTGTGGCTTTTGTATGTATCTGGCTTGTTTACAATACAGCATGCTAAGAAACACCAATAGCCTCCTAAAGCTAACATTAAGTGTTCAGTGCCACGTAACCACATGATCATACAGTCTAATTTCATTTCTAATAACATTAAGTATCATTCATACACCCTATATTAATTGCAAGATCTACTTACATGGAAACACTTCAATTGTCAACAGAGTAAACAGGTGCTAGAGGCAGGGGAGCTAGCAATCAGAGTGCCTACAGCACCAAAGGCTCCAGCAATAGCAAGGAAAGGCCCCAAGACCTTGGTGTAATCTCTGATGATTCCGAGAATGTAAAAACAACTAATAACCACAGAAGAAATCAAAACACTTGCATGCTGGGCAGGGAGAACAGTGAGCTTTTGACCACTGCAGGCAATAGCTTAAGCTGTGGAGCAAAGATTTTATCATAGCTAGTGGTTTTCAACAACTGTAAATGTTACTAGACTTTACAGTAACACGAGCAGTCTTGCTCTCCCCAAAGCTTATAAGGGAAGCAGATAAGAAAGGGAATAGAAGGCAAAGGTCTGAGTGTGGGAGTGGGTCATCTACTACTTAGAAAGAGTCCCCAAAAAGCCTCCCCTACCAACACTGGCTTGTTTTTTGCCAGAAACCTTGAATCTTTTCTGACATATGGGAATGAATTTCAAAGGCACAAAAAGACATTTTGCCTGCCAAATGTCTTCTGCCTCAGCTACAAGTTTTGTGTAAAAGTATAAACTGCTTTCTTTTTAAATAACATAAACATTATTTTGAGTCCAAGTGAAATAATTTTCCAAGTACTTTATGAAAGCATCAGTTTTTTTCCTAAGTTATAATGAGAATTGATGGCTATTTTGCTTTATAAAATGTTGTACCTCAACATGACACCAAAGCCTTTCTTCTTTTTCTTTTCTGGATCTTCATTTTCTTCTTTCCTTTTCTTCTCTTTTATTTTAGATTTGCCTTTCTCCTTTTTCTTCTCTTTTTCTCTGCTTTTTTTGTCTTTTTTTGTTTTAGTTTCTGCATCTTCTATTTCAGGGTTCCCTGGAGAAGACGACTCCATGTTCTGAGCTTCTTGACCAGAATGAGAGCTCTTATCGGAGCAATCATCTGCACAGAATGAAAAAGCAGCAGTGAGGATGGTGAGCATGAACATCTATAAAGTGCTCAAATGACTTAAAAAACTTACTCATTTAATTGAGTAAGTTAAAAGGCAGACTAAACAGATCTAGTGAATTCAAGCAGATTTCTACTGCAAATTAAATACAGAGTTACTGTAGTGACCTGTTTTCTAGTTATTATTCCTGATACAATAATCCTGACATGATAAAACACTTTTCTATTTAAAATCTAGATTGTTAACCTCCATCAGCTTGAGAAAACTGACATGCAGGCACGCAAACATTGAGAGTTTTTATCAACAAGAGATTCTGGCAGCTGACATAACCAACCTATGTAACAAAATGATTTTATTCACTTCCTGGGATCCTTCCATTGTAAAGGCTGAACAAGAAACACATGAAGTGTTCTGTCTGGCTGCAGAAGAGCTGTGTTGTTTCTGTTTCAGGGGCTCAGGTTCCGAGCACAGTTTTATGCTTCATGCTGAAGGAGACATATTTACAGACTGGGGTCTATAAGCCCGTAGTGACAGAATGAGCAGCAGGGTGCTATCAATACACTCTGCCTTGTCTATAACAGGAAACAAATTTCCTGGTTGGAGAAGAGGGAATTGTAGACAGCTCTGTAAAACAAGCAAGATAATTTTTAATGTAATCTGAAGAAGACAGCTGCTTCTTGAAGTTGAAAAATATAATTATTTAAGGATTGAGTTCTAAATCCTCCAACACACCCTTGCCCCAGCGGAGATCAGTGAAAGACTTTACACTAAACCCAGTCAAGGCTGGAAGTCATACTGCAAAACCAGCTCTATTCAGTGGAAGACATGAGCAGCTTTTAAAATGTGATCATCAATTGAACTAAATCACTCTCTTATGTGCTTTATTGAGTCGGCCCTCTGCAGTGTCAAGTGAAGGTGGCTCTTTCAATATCTGCCATTAGCAACATACCCTCCTCTCCATCTTCAGGTCCATCGTAAGACTTGTCAATGGCAGCTCGGAAACTCTCATTACACCCCCGACCACGGACCACATGAGGCCGGGGTCTGTGAAAAGGGAGTTCATTCTTCCTAACTTCAGCCACAGCAGTCTGAAGACTCTCAAGAGAACTGGATTTCTTCAACCCCAGGGTAGGACCAAAATCTTTACCAGAAGAGTCTGGAAAACAATTAGTTAAGTTTTTATACTTAAAACCACACAAAGAAATGAAACTAGTCAGACAGATACATTTAATTGTGCACTTTATTACTTGGGGGCTTTGAAATAGTATGAATAGTATGCAATCAATGTGATTTGTTCTAAAGATAACATCAAGTTAAATCTAGTTTGGTAGATATCCCTATTCAGACTTGGAGGGAATGGCATATAATTTACAGACCTGACAATAACAATAGGCAATAGCTGGCTCGCTCTGTCTCTTTAAAGCCTGTGCCAGTGATAAAGATGAGGTTGATTCTTCCTGTCTTTGAAAGGAATGTCCACCTACACACTGCTAACATTCTCAAGGAGAACGTTGTCTTTAAACTCACAAAACCAAACACTGCTACACCACAAGACTTTTGTTTTTTAGAATGAGTCAGGTTCTATGAATGGTTGATAGTTGGAATCACATTTCTCCTGTGGGAAGATACTATTAGTTTCCTCACAGTTTTATCCAACCTTTTACTTCAAGTTGGAACTGGTGCTATGGTATCATCACACACAGCAGTTTTTTCAAGAAACAAGTATTTCCAGCAAAGTACAGCTTAACATAAATAATGCTGCTGCCTCTTCATTTGTTTATAGGAAAAAGAAAGCACTCTATACAAAAAAGATCAAATACCTCCCCAACCCTCCCAAACCTTTCCTCTCTCTAAATGCCTGAATAACTGACCTTAGAAAGGCTCTTTTGGTTTGTAGCTGGCAGCATTAGTGCTTATTAGTAGAAATATAATGATAGTAGAACGGGTAAAGAAAAAAGTTCAATAAATACGTACAAATCAACAAAGAAATTCACAGCTTAATTTGAAAGCTTTGTAGCAGCTACCTATTTTTTACAAGAACACAAATGTGACATATGGACACTGAGGAAGTGACTTTGCCTTGCAATACATGTTCTGCTTTTGAGAACACAAACGCTTCAGTTTTCAACTTTTAATTTATACTAATGTGAGCAATAGAGCAATATAAAACCAGACAACCTTCACGTAATGTTCATATATTGTTATGCCTGAAGAAATTCAAGAATCATAGAAAAGACAGATATGTTAGTATTATATGCTGTGACTTTAGCGGTCCTAGATTGCAGGTATTTCTGAACTAAAACTGTAATCGGTGAAGTGCTGAAAGGAAAAAAGCTAAGAATTGGCACCAAATAGACTCATCAGTAGTGTATACATAAAGCAATTTACACTTCCATTACCTGCAGACTGATATGTAGCTGAAAGTAAGGTGGGGAGGATGGATGTGTGCTTGGAGGCAAACAAGTTTAAGGGAAGCCTGGTTGCTTCTCACACAGTACAACCTCCTGTTTAGTATTTGCCATTCTGAACACTACCACTTATTGCCAAATTAGCAAGTGTTAAAATGAAGCTAGAGCAATAACTTGCATACAATACAAAAGTGCTTAAAATCACTAAAAGCTTGTATGTTACTAAGAGGCCCTGCGGTGCCTATCTAAGGTTGAGAATGAGCAGAACCAAGGGAAACGTAATCACTGTAAAAGGTGGCAAAGTGAAAGCCACTCTCATAAGCAGATAAAAAGGTTTCTTGTTTTTCAGTCAGAAAACAACTTTGATGGGTTGCTTTTGCAGAGGATGGGGCTCAGTGGTGATTCTGGCAGACAGCACTGGCTACTGCCATCCCAGGGAATGCAATGCAGAGCTCTTGGCCAGGCTGGACCACAGTCTAAGTTGAGGGCTGCCTGGGCCAGGTGCTTCAGCTACCACCTCTGTGGGCAGCAGGCACACAGGGTGCTGACTGCAGAGCCTCTGTGGAGCAGTATACACTGGGAGATACTTTCAAGGTGGCTATTGCATCTCCAAGGTAGTGATGACCACAGCCCCACCTCCAGAAACAGACAGTCACTGAGAAGGACCAACACTCTGCAAGGGTGCAGGGATCAGCGGAGTCCATGGTACCAGGATGTTCTGCAGGCAATGTTGATTTCCAGGCTGCTGCAGCTACCCAGCTACCTGAAATAGCTATGTTTTTATAGAGACATACCAGCGCAAGCTGTACTACATGAAATTCATGCCCTAAGGTGTACCACCTGGGTAAAAAAAGTCTCAGGTTAAATGCCAGTTAGACCCTGCCTTATGTAAAGCTAGATCAATTACTCAGAATGGAAGATTACTCTTAATGTATGAAGGCCATCCCAAAGAAAATCCAAAGCAACACTTAAGGTTTGGAGTGACATCCAGACATTACCCATACCAGATGCAAGCTGTCCACTCAGCCTTGCTCCCATCTGCCCTGCATACACTGCGATGCTGCTTTTAGGCACCTGGTCACATATTACCTACTTCAGTCAGGGTCACCACGAAAAGGTTCTTTGTCCAATATTTGCCTTAAATAATTGCATGGGAAACTCAAGAGTTGTTGGCAAAGCATGTTTCTTTCTGTATAAATAGTTTTTGTTTTACTATTTTGTCCTAACATGAAAGAACCCCTAAGGAATTAATGTTAGTAATAACTAGCAATAACTTCCTGGCTTTTGATATTTTAAGGACATTTACAGTGACTTTCATGTATTATTTTCAGTTTGCTACTAAGAAGAGGAAAAAAGAACGGAACACTCTCAAGCTACCACATAAATTCAGAACATCACTACCTTGGAAAACCAAATGGTCACTTCATTGCCTCATGTCATTAAGTAATGTGTCATCTTAAACGACAGTACAAAATGGTTTCTCCCTCATTGGTGAGGAAAGTTAAATTTCATTTGTGATCTTCCTACATTCTACCATTTAAAAGGTAGTGTCTCTTATTAAAAAACTTACCAAGAACCTTTAATAACAGAGTAGTATCACATATATAGTTGCCCCTTTCTAAAACTGTAATAACTTAGTCTGAAATTTCACTGGCAACATTGGAAAATTCTCACTATTACCATCAAAATCCACCTGTAAAGCAGCATCTGAACCCAAGTGAAAAATAATTGATTTTTTTTTTCTTACTGATGACAACACTAGCAATGGAACCTCATTAAGAAGGGAACCATTCAGCCAAGGAGCTTACATCCTTGGTATTCTCACCAAGGTTTTCAGTAAAAACCTCATATATTTGCAATTCAGCTTTTATTCTTTTTTTTCTGTCATTGTAAGGCTGTACCAACCACGCGCCGGTGCACACCTACAGATACAGGAGTTGAAGAGCTTCTTTCAGCAGAGAGATGAGTCCCCTTGCTTTCACAGACAGCATCTATTACTGAATGCTTTACACAGGAAAGCACAGGACTCTGTAAGGACCAAGAACCAAATGCCAGATGGGGAAATTTCCCTTGGCTGTCCCCACCCAGTACCTTTTCCATTTCTATATACTTTTAGGACTGCTGTAAGCCTGAAAACATAATGTTTTTTCCATGGGTTAAAAAACCAAAACCCAAACCAACAAAAAAAACCTCTTACCTTTTCTAAATTATTAACAGCTGTCTGGGAAGGTAGGGTATAGTGTGTGTATACATATCTAGCCCTACCCAGATTTTGAATACAGTAATATAGTTCGGCAATAAGAAATGTAATTGTTCCTTGTGTAAAAATGTTTCTTTTTATGGATTTTAATTCTTGAGCTTTCATTTTACTGCTTCTTGTAATACAATAATAAAAAGTCAACTGAAGCACCCACTTTTATTTCTTTTTTTTTATAAATGGTGGATTACTTTATGCAACTCTACTGAATTTTACGAGAGAAAACAACTGACATCAGTACCTGCCTACAAGTGGTTGAAACCAAGCTGCTCGTTGCTAGACTGTATCTGTAAATGATCACCCTTCAATTGAAAGATGGTATGACACACATCTTAGTTTTCTGCTCAGTGCCAATATAGCTATCACAGATGTGGTTTTTTTTTTTCTTAATGTACTGGTAAAAGTAAACCTACTCTCTGTTCTTTTCTTACTATTATTATTAGTTTCCAGTATTTCCAGGCTTCTTTTTTTCCCCCACATCTGCACATTCCTTTCTCTTTATAGCCCACCAGAAGGAAACATGCCAAAAGCAAGATGTCAGTCATGAAAATGAAAGGGAAATAAATGAGACAGCATTGAGGACAATGCAAGCCACCCCAAAAGCACACGTAGAGAGTGTGGAACTGAAGAGATGCCATGAATCACTGCCACTCAAAATGAAACATGACTCATAAGACACAAGATGTCTTATACACTTATTGTTAATTTTACTTTTTAGATAATGATTTTCCTTGAAAATTGAAACTATATGAATATGCTTTAAGGATAATACTTACAGGAAGATATTTGTGTGAGGTAGACTAATTTACTATTCACATTTGGAAAGGTATAGTGAGGTAGAAAATAGATAGGAACTAAAAAAGAAGAGGAAGTATCACTGAGACTGAGAAACTAGAATAAACATGACGTTGTGATGGATCATAGTCTGCCTCTGTATATACTGAAGCCCTAAATTCCTGGTTCCTACTGCATTGCACATGATGGAGGTGGCGCGTGTTACTAGGGAAAACGGTCATGAAAACAATGAGTCTTCTACCCTGTGGGTGTTGGGATGCTGGAGATAGCTTTTAACAGGCAAACACCTGTACATGAAACACTAAGGTTGACTTAGTTTGTGGTAGGACTCAGATTAATGTATTGCTAATCTTAAACAGACCCTGCAGAGGTGAAGATAATAAGCAGGGTTTCAGAAACGTCCCAACTTTGTTCAGGAAGGGAAAAGCAGGACTTCTGTAGTGCAGAGTCAAACTATATATGTGTCAGGCTGGTAAAATAGGCCCCTCAGCATAATTTATTCAAAATATACCCCTGCTATAGGGAAACCTTTTGTGTGAGAATGAACCAAATCTGTCACCCAAATGAAAGGTAACCAAAGATACAAGAGGCAAGACACAGTCAGTGAGATTTGACTGCATTACTCTCCCCTTAGTTCCTTTTGGAAGCTTACCCCTAAATAAAGTAGGAACTGTGAGTGTCTCTTTTAATAAGCTTAAGGTTAAAAGATAAAACATTTGTCATTATTACCAATCTCCAGATGCCATAAACATCACAGAATAGGTAGACAGAGGGTTCTTGCCCAGAGGGTTGCAACATCATCCCATGACTTAATTTAATTCGGATTCAATTCTTTCTGAACCATTTTGTTTAATGTAGATTCATTTATTTCTGGTAGGATTCATAGTATGCACAATTGCAAAGGAGTTATTCCTCTCACTTATATTTTTATATTGAGATAGCTCCTCAATCATCAATCGATTCAATGCAGAGAATGATTTAGGAAGGAGGAATTTGAGAGTCATTAGATCATTTAATAGGACATTTTTGTAGAATAGTCTTAGATCATACTGTAGCCTTTTCTTCAACACTAGTTTGTAGAGGCAGTATATGAAAAGCTTGGAAAAAAGCAAGAGGAAAAAAATCACTATCTTCCACTCACATACTAAAGACAACATGTATCATTTTGCTCATTTTATACCTCACACCAAGCATTCCAAATTAGAAGCAGGAATGCTACACACAGAACAACCCCACACCTGATAGAAAAAAACATCTAAGAACGAGAAATCAAAGCGTGGCAGAATTTAACAAGTTCTCTGATTAAAAAAGCCAGCTAACAGTGTTCAGATTCAGATATTTCAATCTATTTTACTACAGATAATGACTGCATGGCCCATACTCACACTAACTGCAATTTCAACTATAAATAGTGACAGTTCACAATTTGCAGCCCAGAAGGAACACCAAGTTTTAGCCAGCTGAAGAGGAAAGGCTTGGAATAAGGCTGTCATTAGACAAGAAGAAAAAAGCACTACTGCCATGTATGCTGGTGCTGCTGGTTTCTATTGTCTTATCACTAATGAACAACAACACTGCAAAGGAATGTGTAACTGTTTCAAAAAGAATAATGTGTATAGCATTAAACATCTCAAAAACGCTAATGAGTTTGACGCTGCAACAATATTAAAGCTAAGAATTAAAGAGCAAGAGAAGTTTGAACAAAAGTACTCTGAGAAAGGGCACATGCATTGGTAGGTTAGTCCTGAATGTTGGACAACTTGTAGCCAAACCTATCTGCATAAAGTAATGTCTGATGTTATCTGTTGAAATAATCAGTTTTCTTCATTTGGTTACACAAGATCAATCTCTCATGCAACCTTCCACTTCACAGCTCTACCTCCAGTGAAAAGATTTCATAAGGATTTGAATCCGTACTCCTCCAGCAGGCTCGTGTTCACTCTAGTTGGGGCAAAATGGAGTACTTGCCCTTCAAACAGGTCCCAGTATAAATTAAGCTACCTGACCTTCTAGAAAGCAGGAGCTTTTGCCTCAAGGCTATTTATGTATATCATAAATTTTAGATTTAGATATAGCTGTTACAACTATCTACAGGGAAAAAAGCTACAGGAAAAGTAATGCAGACAGGGAAAAGTCCAGTTTTCAGAAAATATGATCCCTCAGTGATTTCAGGCACCTTGTAAACTGATTGGTCTGGAATTGAGTAGTAGTAGAAAAATTCCAGTGCCCTGTGATTGCTTTCTTTCTACTTCCACATCCACCCTCTGATAAGGCCAAACTTTTCAACCTGGCTGTAAAAGACTGGGAAACGTGACACTTTCTCAGATTAATTGATATAAATTACACTTCTCAAACTAAACCAACATTTTTGTTCCCAGGCCAAAGCTTAACACAGACTGAGAGTACCTGCACTACTATTTAAATAAAGTCACTGTTAATCGTACGAGGCTAACATCCAGAGCATTGCCTTTGACCTATGGGACAGAGGAGAAAATTTCAACAGCAGAACAGAAGAGAGCAAGCCAATACTCAGGTTCAAATACATGGTTATGATCTATTTTGTTAAGCCTATTTTGAAATAAGCTGAATTATTTCTCAATTGTAGCCACCAAGACTGAAATAATACTTTAAAAAATTACTTAATCAGAAGTAACAGATTAGAAGGATGCAAAAAGTTCACGTTAAGCTGTTTTCATGACTAATTTGAAGTTTCTCCTGAGTTTTTTGCATGTGACTGCAGACAGAAATTATCTTGTATCAATAATTTCATTCATAATTATTTTCTATTTTAAAAGGTTGTATGTCATTTTTAATCAGGCTTTGGCCAGGACACATTTATTATATAAACACTCATATAAGCTGCATGTTAGAGATTGCCTTAAGTGTCATTCAGGGATTAATCAAAGCCCTTGCAACAACAAGGAAGATGATTATTCTAAGAGAAAAGCCAAGCCAAGGCAACAATATATAAAACACCATTCAATTTCACCAATTTAACTTGCAATTAAAACATTTAACTAGTTCCTTCATGCGTGTTTTTCCTTATTTGTGAACATTAAGACTAAAGAAAAAAAGCTAGATTGTTAACAGAATAATCTAGAAAAATGATAACTTTTTCTAACAATACCACAATGGGTTTGTACACCTGCTCACATTCTGGTCAGTGAATCCTACATGCTTAAGCTATTTATGAGCTATATTCATTGCTAACCCTTCCCCCCCGAACTGCCCAACAGCTGCTCTAATTTAAGATGCGCTATATATTGTTGCCATGGGTGACACATGAACATGGAGTAACGCAAAGCTCTGCTAATAAAAAGGCTTTCACAGCATTTCAGTCCTTGCTCATAAGTAACATTAAAATTTATGGCTTTTAAAATACTGGATCTGAGAGAGGTCAGTTTAAATAGCTGCTACTAATAAAAGGAATCAATATACCACAGCATCTGAAGCAGCCAGCAAACTAAATAAACACTTCATCCAAATCCACTTGGCCCTGAATTAAAGGAACATAAAATACTGTATTTATTTTGTTTGCCCTCTACCAGTCCGTGGTTTGCCTCACTACATCCGCTAGAATTCTACACAGAGAAAGCAACAAATACGTTGGCCAAGTAGCAATTAAACTGTATGTCAAGGCTAGGAGCAATTAACTGGGCATTAACCTTATCAGGGAACCACTTCTGGATTAGCCAACTACAAACAGGCAAACATCTCAGTCTGGGAAGATTCTGAAACATGTATTTACAAAAGCTTCAGAGGACTCGGACTTTCAGTCTCAGCCACATACAGAGTAAATGAGCCGTCTCCAATAATTACCCTTTATTCATAAACACTGAACAAAGCCAGAATCACCTTTTCCAGCGATTAGTGCGTCCTTTAGCAAAGAAATGCAGGACAGTTTGTTCCCTACAGCACTTCAAAATAAAGCAGAGCAAAAGTAGTAGTGAACTCATATCTTTCACTCCTAAACGACATTTGGTTCAGTTTATAGATTGATTTCCAGGAGTTAGGAAAACTCATTTTCTTCTCTGTACCTGTACATGTTTAAACAGAAAGTGCACAGGTTAATTTTCAGTTTAAGAAATTAATGCACATTTTGCTTGAAGTTGCCAGCAAATAACCTGTAAATAAGGTACATATATTCCTGTAATGAATTTATCTACATATACACACACATAGACCATTCACAAATTGCTTGGTTTATGACTTCAATAATATTTGTCTTGAAACAGTTTTGAAAAGCTGATGTCAAAATCCAGCTCTTGAGAATATGCAGAATTTTGTCAAACCTACCATTAACTAAGATTAGTTAGCACAGCTCTGATTCAAAATCCCTACATGATTTGAAAGGATTATGTAGGTTTTTAGCAAACGTCCTCAGCAAAGGTTCCTTTTTATTTCCTAGTGAGATTTTTAAGATCATTTGAATGCTTGAAAACTTGATAACAGTACTTTATTATAGTTTCCTCACAGCCAAATCCATAGTTGTAGTGATACTGGGTCTTCAACCTACATTTATTTTACACACTTTGATTATTTTTTCTTCCTTCCTTAAACTAGAGTCTGTACTGAAACTTCCTTGATTGGTCTCATTCCAGAGGTGAAGATTGTTTTTAGGAAAAGAAAAAACTGTAAAGAATACACCTTCCTTTTGCCATATCTGAATAAATGTGGAATGGGATAAGTACATTCTTCCAAGTAGGCAACACCTTTTTTTCCACCTTATTCACCAGTAACTCAGAAGTGACTGAAAGGAAACTTTTTAAGCTCTGCATGCAAGTAGGCTGTAAACTAGGTCCTTCACCAGGGAAGCAAAGTTTAATTTCCATGTCTTGGGTTATTTCCTCTAGCATTAGTTGGCTATGGGTAAATTTGGTCATGCATTTGTGCCTTAAGTATAGGAATGGAAATACGTATGCACCCCTGATTATTCCTGTATGTAATCACACTATGATAATTCCATGTGCACATTTTCAGCAATTACAATGATCCCACATATTGACACACCAGAAGCTAGAAATGAACATTAACACACGTGCCTCACCCTCTGTGTTTAAATAAGTTGCAAAGTTTAATAAGAAACTCAAGAAGACAGAGGGTCATGTGAGCAGAGAGAACATAAATAAAATAAAGATTTTAGTACTGAGAACAATTATTTTGTGGATCTTAAAAAATGTGAATTATTTTCAGGGCTTTCTTCCACAGAACTAACTCCTTAGAAAAATCACATCCAATTCATGGCAATGAATTCACAGGGCAAAGGATTTTCCTTGTAAACAGTTGCAAAGGATTTTCCTAAACTATCCTGTAGTGTGCAAAGATGCAGCCTTGCTTTCAATGACATCTGGCTATCTTCTGGGTTTTTAACAGACATGATTCACAACTTATTACAATGCCAGCCTTGCTTATAAAGAGAGTCAAAACACTACTTTAGTTATCCCGGTTAACTCTGAGATCTAGTCGATACGTTTTACTGCTTTAAAATTTACATTTGCTTGGGCATGTATAGTACAACTCTTAAGAAGTTTGCAGCTCCCTTGCTAGATATGTCATAATGAGTCGTTTTAATGAAAATGCTTTTTTTAAAAAAGAGACTGGCAAGGCTATGAATGTGATATCAAATAAAGCTGGTTTTGCAAATCTGTTATTTTTGGAAAAGTCATTACATTTTTAGGTGTTTAGCAAATATGCACCTAGCCTTTAATATCCCCCATGGGAAAGGAAACTCCCGCAGATCTACAAGTTTTGTTACCCCTGAAGCAATTTTTATTATCCCAAAGATGTTATTCTATTCGTTTCCCTTTTATGCGTTTAGGATCTTTTAGACATGCAGTTTTGCATTGCTGCAATGTGTTTAAATGGCAAATTAGAAAAGCTAATGGAACCACTGCACAGAACAATTTAGAATACAATGTAACTATAGCAGCAAATGATTATAAAATTTCTTGAGATTTTCTTATCCTTTTTTTCTTGCCTATGTACAATGTACAAAGGACATTACCTTTCATTATAAGTAAGGGTTGACACAAATATGTAGGGTCAATGAGAAGAAACAGTAATTCCAGTTCCTGGCAACATCCCTTACCAACAGAGGTTTTTCTGGACAAGTTAGTCAAAGCACTACCCTAAATTATGATAAAAAAATCCAAATTGTTCCTAGTTTAACAGGACTGCAAGCAACAGCCACAGCAATATTGCAACCAAGGTAACCTGATCACAAGTTAAGCACAATCAAATGATTACTTTAATACAGACAAATCCAAGATGGCTTATCATAGAAAAACAAAAGTTTCCTCTAAGCTAGGATGCAATATTATTGGAAAACACGACTCTGCTCAGTGACTCCATATACACTTGAAGCATGAACCAGGTCAAGATGCACCTGGATAATCAGACTTTTAATCATCCACAGAAAAATGGGTCAGGCACACAACCTGGTGCCCAATTTGATCTACTTCAGCTACTTGGTGGTTGGATCCTTGGATGAAATTTCGAAATCTGATATTACAAAGGCAACTGTTCTACAGGACAATGCAGTTATTTCAATTAGACAGCAATCCAATCAAAATACATCAGTACAATGAAATATCCTAAATTAATACTGGACTGCAATCTTCACCTAGAACGAGGTCCTAAGCTACTGATAGCAACTGCAACTTTTAGGAATCTTACTCTAAGATCAAATTCTAACTGTGCTCAGACTAACAAGGACTCCAGCACTGGAATAGGCAGGTTCATTTTCAACTTGGTTCAAGCCTGAGGGTCAAATCCTCAGCTGGAGTAAATCAATGCTTTTCCACTGTCTACTAGCTTATACTAGGTAAGTTATCTGTCTTCTGTCCATTGTACTCTACTGGTACCATACTTTGGCATTGCATGTACCTGCTTTCAGACAGTCAGAGAACACCAACTCACTTTATGTAAGTTATAGCACACCTGTCAGATGTTAGTAAGTTCAGCATGTGGTGGATTCAAAATAGCGATTTGCATGTTTAACAAAAGAGCTCTTTATTGTTTAAGGAATCCAGAGCCGTCTTTAGTTATCTCCCAGTCCTGCGAAAGGGCTAACAAGAAATGAATGTGTTCATATGCCTTTCAATAGGAACCTGACTAGTTTGAAAGCTCTGTTTTTACTTAGTTCATCAAGGAATCAGAGGTCTGGAAAGAAGTAATCGCTTTAGAAGTATAAAGAGCACAAAGATGCATCATCATAGATTACAAGTAGTTTTGAAATATTACTTCATGCTTTAAGCACATCATCATATGAGCTTTCTGTGACATGAACACCTTTGCTAGCTGCAGCTCATCAGAGCATTATGTCGCATTGTTTTCCCCAGTTATTTTTTTTCTCGTGTGTGTCTGTGGTGAGTGCAGTCCAGATAAAAAAATGAAACTCACTGATCTATGTTATAGTAAATTTCCACTGTGTTATTTTCTAGTTCTATGACATTTAAAAAGATTAGCAAGTATTTACATATTTTTAAAAGAATGCTTTCCAAGTAACGTGTTTTCATTTGTTCTTTTTCTTATTTTAAGTAATGGTTTTCTCTCCTGCTGATGTTTTGCTGGATCTTTGGTCAAAATTGATGGAATCCATCCAACAAATGCTGGACAATGCTAACTTTTGAAACACTGATCTGCAGATCCTTAATTACAGCTTTGGTTTTGCTTGAGACTGACAGTTAAGTTTCGTAGGGCCTGACCTCTAGCCAGAACACCTTCACAAAGACAAAGTAATTGTATTAACGTGCAAGCAGGAGTAACTGTTGATCATCAACCAAGCAGGAAATAAATCTATGTAAAGCATAAATAACTAAAATGTATTTTTGTTAACCCTTTTCTGTTATCCTAATTTGATACTTAGCAGGTATAACATTTTCAGATTCTAATGTGATACTGCACATGACATATTGCCATTTAATAACCTGAATAATTTGCAACAATAAATGTCTTCCTTTCTAGTAATCTCATTTTGAACTTTATATTTGGTTGATTTAATACTTAAAGGATTGCATATCAGTCTCTCTTTGTTCTTGAAATCCATATATTTTCCATAAACATACAGTTTACTTACACATGAAGGCAAATATATTTGGCTATATATATACAGGGTCATACAAAATATAGATATAACACTTCATTGTTTGTAATCATGTCAATTCTCAGCTGTATTTCTAAATGCTATGACAACAGAAAATTAGATACTACTATTTGTGTTACTAGCCCTCCAGCAGATTTTTAGACCTAAATAGTGGGCAACACTAATATACTTGAAATTATAAGCTTTGGCTCCAACTACAACAAAAGTAAGTCTCATAAACATTAAGAACAAATATGAAAAAAAAGTTTGAAAAATTTCAATATATGAAGTAGGTCTCCCAGATTTCTCTAGCAATATCAGGACATTAATTTTGCCTTTTTACAGTGGCTAGTGCTGAAGTTTAACTTTTTCAAGCTGACCTACTGAAGAAGATAATGCAAATCAAGAAATATTGTAGCTGGATATAGACTTATGGCAATCAATTACTACAATATTTGTGTAATTCTTAAAATGAAATTCTTCACACGTTATCTCACAGTTTTTCAGAGCTGCTTAGCAGCTTCTTCCCTCAACCAACGTCAATCCTTATATTGGATAGTGACATATACTATGGAATTTACTTCATATCAGAAAATCGAGCTCAGATTTTGAAACACAGAGGTTGATGTCATTAGAATAAAAAATGTAATGGTTCTTCTACCATATGCTTAATTGGCCCCCCTGTGAAAAAGCCATCCCACAGGAAGGAGCAGGAAGCTACTAGTTGGGTTCTTATCTTGCTGTAAGAGAAAAAGTAACGAATATCAATCATAAATTCTTTTCACAGCAACAACCCTGATAAACATTTATGCAAATAATTTTTTTTTTTGTCAAGGATACTAAGAGTTTACATGTGTTCAAAGGGAAGCAAGAACACTCAAAAGAAGCAAAATCTATTGAAGATTAGCAGATAAATAGAAACTATTCTTGCCTTCAATCTTCAAGTCCATGAATATTTCAAAGCAAGAAGAGTCCCGGGAGAGCAAGATATAAACTTGTCATGTCTTTGTATTTCTCGTTAGGCATTAACATTTAGTGGTATCGGAAAGATGCAGGCTATACAGACTTTTTGTCTCATCCAGCATGACCACTGTTACATTCTTGGGATGCTTTACAGATGAAAGGTGTCCAGTACAACAAATAGAACCCCCCCCCTTAAAATACAAACAGCACTGCTTCCTGTTCCTTCTAATTCTTCATTACCTGCATTACGGAAGCACACATGACCTTGTTAACCACAGCCCCAAACCTCACGAAACTTGGTGTTATACCAACTCGAAACAGAATAATATTCAGTACTTTAACAGTTTTTGATCAAGACTCCTTGTACAATACTGGCTCTCTATAGACAAGACAATACTGTAGACAAGGCTGTAGCTCTTCGATTCTGCAGAGATTTATGTACAATTTGTCAACACTGCGGAAAGAACAGCTCATCTCCTGCTACATTCCCTTTATGCCCCTATGCCTCAGATGTTTTCTATTTTAGCAGAAAAAAACAGAAGTTTTGGCACAATATTAATTTACTCAGATTTCACATTCAGATCGAACCTGAATTGTTAAGATAAGTACAGTATTTCAAATGAACATTGCAAGCATCAGTCCATAAAAGAGCTAATAAAAAGTTCCTTCCTCATCTTTTAAAGACTACCTTAGTGGTTCACTACTTCTGAACAACAAAAGAGAAGAGCTGAGCACAGAATTTCCTTGTTTTCTCTTAATTTTTGTTTATTTCAAGTCAGTTCCTATAGAATCGTTCCTTATTCCCTGGATGATGTTTACAGAATGGGTTCATTTCCCCCAAAAGTGTTTATAAAACTCCCCAAAACTATTAGATCTGTTTTACCAGATTTTGTGGCAGCTTTAATAGTCTTATTGCTGACCTGTCACTCTTCAGTGTCTGTGTTGCTAACTCTTAGAGAAGATATAAGTGATGTTTGTGTATGTTAAGGGACATTACAAACATACTGCCTTATAGTTCAGTCAGTTTGATCTAAATTGGCTACCCTGACTAAAAACTAATATTGAGCTTGAATCATAGAATCACCAGGTTGGAAGAGACCCATCGGATCATCGAGTCCAACCATTCCTATCAAACACTAAACCACGTCCCTCAGCACCTCGTCCACCTGTGCCTTAAACACCTTCAGGGAAGGTGACTCAACCACTTCCCTGGGCAGCCTGTTCCAGTGCCCAATGACCCTTTCCATGAATTTTTTTTTCCTAATGTTCAGCCTAAACCTCTCCTGGCAGAGCTTGAGGCCATTTCCTCCTCTCAGCCACCTCTTCCTCAATGCCTTCTACAATGTCTGTTAAAGTTTAATAATTAGGTTTTCTTAGTCCAATTAAGCAATTAAACTACTTAATCGAAGTCTACAGCCAATTGATTCATATGAAGGTACTAAGAAATTCTTCAAGAACAATCCCCTACCAAAGATAACAAACACCTGAAAGCTCAAATTGAAAAAGCATAATTCAGTATTAGTCATTCTAGTATTGCTGGTCTTCTTGGTTTTAATTGATTCTATTTACTCGAGCAGGCATTCTTAGTTTCCATTTTCTGAAAATCACTACCAAAGCAGGTACTCTGTTTTGCTAATGCAAATTACAAGGCAAGTGAAAACTCTTCATACACCATAAGCGTAACTCATGATAAGACTTGAAGAACTGCCACATCTGCTACTTTAGCTGTAAAAACTTCCTTAAAAACATCTAAGCTCCCTTCTTTCAATTTGGATCATGAAGTATTTGCTGTAACAAGACAGAAGATGGAAGGAGGTGGAGCTTTTAATGTCAAGTCACACAGGTCTGAGAGGAGTTACTGTTGCAGTAACATTTATTGTCACAAAGGTTTGAGGAACACTGAAATGAGCGGGACTACTTGCAAGGTAGGTAACTGCTCAAGACAAACAGGTACTAGGTTTGCTCTACAGTACATCATTGTACCATTTCTTGGACTCTATCTGTGTGAGCACAAGTCTTGCATCTCCAGTTGACTGAAGTACTAAATGCAAAAAGGCCGTCAAAGCCTCGTCAAGACTTGCCTATAAAAAAAATCCCCACAACCTACAAAAAAAACCCAGCAGAAAATATGGAAAGAGGGCTCTTTGGATTCACATATATGGTGCTAGGAAGCTAGAGTTTTTCTCATCATACAGAAATAAGCAAAAATGTTATTGTCGCTTGAAGCAATCAAGTATATGATTGCTTGGAGAAGAGGCTGAGAGGAGACCNTATCACTAATTACATTTTCCATCTAGAAGTACTTTTTTTTGGTGGCTTTAGTGTCTTGCAGAGTGAAGGAGCAGTATCACAGATACATAAGCCAATCACAAACACAACCACTGACTGGTGAGAGCTCCAGTCAGAATGTTAAAAGATTACTTCTGTGCTCTTCCAATAGGGGAAGAAGAGGTGTAGAAAAGGAAAAGGGAATCTAGAAAAGCAGGCAGACTATATAGGGATATGACATTATAAAATATTACGTATTTGCTCCTAGAAAATGAATGATTTAAGGTTTCAGCTTTGATTTTGTGCCCTACAACACACGGCCCTAAATTTTTATGTATAATAGCTACGATACTCAGTCTTTTTTATACTACTACTCTATATTGTTCTTGAAACAGAGGTTTAGGCCAGTACTAGCTACTTAAGCTTTAAGCAATCACTTTGATTTTATATGGCTTATAGATTACAGCAGGATCTTTCTACTCATTGTGTGCTATATTAATAAATATTTTGTTTTGTTTACACATGCAGTAATACTGAATCTACTACATACTAAATAAAATGCATCATTTCTTCACATTTTCCTAGCTGATTTTCTGAAAAAGTTCATAAAATTTTAATGAAAATGGTTAAAGGAACAGACTACATATTAAAATTATATTTTTAACACGACCTTAAAAGAGCAACATTAATATTGCAGAGTAAAGCACTTAGGCTTGGAGAATGCCACAGCAGAGGTGTCCATCATTAACTTATCTCTATGGGCTCATTTTATGTCCAAAAACATTGCAACAATTTTATTTACAAAAGTCCAGCTGCTTCTTTCAGGAAACACCTACAAATACTTTCTTTCACATGTATAGCAATTACCACCTTTTCTTATTCAACACACACTTTTAATATCTTCTTAGCATTCAATGGTCCTTCACCCATCTTCCTCTGAAACACCTTAGACAGCAGTAAGGTTTCTTTTAAATAAACACTAATGACATTGTTTTAAGACAAATGTACTATTTGGGCCTCAGAGACAAGGAACTGAAACCGAAGGATGAAGATCAATTCAGGTTCCCATTTTAAGATTCTCAAGGCCTGATTCCCCTGCCCTCCAGTTCCTCTCCTGAATACTTAATATCTAGCATTTTCTGGGCTTCCAGCACCATGGCCACTGACTTGGGTTGCAGTCTGAATACAATCAGCCCTTCTGCAAATCAATGTACATTCAGGTTAGGCTCGACAAGGTGAAGAACACAGTATCTCATTGGGGCCTGAAGACACCTCCTTGACTGCAGCAACTGTGAGGTACAGGCAGAACTAGGAAAAAATCTGAGCAGCATTTAATCGCTAGAAAATAGAAATGATGCTTCTTTTTCCCCTGAGATTATCTACACCATGAACATCACATCCTCCAACCAGAATAAACCAAAGAGCTACACAGCTTTCAACTTAATAAATGAGGCAAGGATTGGCCCTTACACAACAGCCTTTAATATTCTTACGCAGCCTCCTAAAGTAAAGCCTTTGGGAAGAATTAGGTTTTGACTGTAGAGTCTCACACTATCTGCAAAAAGGATCTGAGTTGCCTTTGCAGACACCCTTACAGCTCACGTTGCCTACTTCAGACATCTCAAACCTTCAAACTTTTCATAAAGTTCATATGTAGTTTCCTGGGTGTGGAGGTTTTTTCTTCCATTTGTTTGGATTTGTTTGTTTTAAAGAAAAGCAGAGTTTTCTTTACTGCAAGGCTGGTTGCCAACCTTTTCCTTTCCAATGTAGTTTTCAGATCCACTGTCCTAGATCAGCACAAGATTAGTTTCCTCCTCCCTCTCAGTTCTGTCACCCTTTCCCTCACTGCATCTTCTCACCTAGTCACGTGCCCAGTCTCCCTTTCCTCCCCTCAGCAGCCTTTTCTAGCCTCCCCCCACCCCCACTAGCTTGCTCACTTCCCAGCCTCTAGCCATGTATTCTCGCCTTTTCCTCTCCTAAACAAAAAACAAGTATCAGAGTTATTTTAGGAGACAGTAAAAGAACAACCTCTGTCAAAAAAAGAAATAAAACCTATGCTGCAATTGACATTTGAATGGAAACGGCTGGGGTTTCACAGCATCTGTAATGGGATGTGTCAGGCATAACACTGAACAGGTGATAACCTAGTGACCACTGCACACTACAGCCAGACTTTATATATAAAAAGAGAAAAGAAACAGCAAACTATGAGAAAAGGAGAGCAAAGGTTTTTTCTGAGACTTAATGATTTACCCATATTCTGACAGGAGGGCAGAAAAAGAATGGTTGTAAGAAATATATTCTCTCCTTTTTTTAAAAATGTATTTGCTCTTTTACTACAAATTCAGACTGAGAATTATTCTTTGCAGCTATTTTGTTACATACATTTCAGTAGTAAGCAGTGTTACTTGATGCAACAGCTGACAAAATGTAGTCCTGTATGTAATGCTTATTCTTTTTTGCACCTTTAAAATTAAAATCAATGTACTATTTTTTAGAAAAATATTGAACTCTAGAAGCTTTGATTGAATAATTCTGTCATTTTGTTTTAAGAATTAGGCATCTGAGCAGATTATAAAGCAATAAAAAAGAGGCATCTGAATAACTACACTATATTGGATTTCTCTTTTATAACATCTCTGTTTGTCAACAGCAGTATTACAACTGGCAACCAAAAAAAACCAACCCCTTTTTCTGAATACAGGATTTTATGCCAACTGCAGATAGGAACAAAAATTGTAATTACATGAAAAACCTAAACAAATCAATGCCAGATCCTCTATTCTGGTTCTTCTGCATAGAAAGGCTTGAAAACTGCCACAGCAAGTTAACAGCAGTTTTTTGTTTGCAACCTTTGTAAATGCAGTCACCCTTCAGTAATGGATGCAAACCTCTACTGCCAAGTTCTAGTTCTGTCCTGCATGTCCCTCCATTTGCCAGGTCCAAATATAACTATGAAAATCTGCTAAAGTCCTTGAAAATCTTGAGGTGAAGCTTTCAGGTTACAAATTTGCTCCCCTCCCAGGAGGATATCCAATTCACAAAGGTTTCTTTTGGATCTAAGAGCCAGCTTGAAGAGTAGGTAAGGATTAAAGAAAAGATTTTCACAACAGAAGATTCATAACTAAAACAGCAGGAATCAGATACAGAATAGCCACGTCAGACTCCTTAGAGGGAAAAACAAATCTGCATTTAAGTTTCTTATTCTAAAAAAAACCCCAAACAAGCATAAATAAGTTTGGTCTCATGTCAATATGGATTTTCTGTGCACTCATACAGTTAAGATACCAATCATCATGCTTATTACAGAACCAAAATGATTGGAAAGCACACCACTGCATGCACGATTATATTAAAGCCAATGATAAGTTTCATCCAGCAAGACATCAGACAGAAAAAAAAGTATAAATATTAGAGAAGCTGGGATATTTTGAAATGGCAACATGCTGCCATGGCCTGAGGTATCTGCAGGTAGTCAATGGTAACTCACATAAATGATTTCTATACTCCTATAAAACACTTTTCATTTGGGTTGCCAGTGCTGTGTCCAGAAAAACTCTTCCGTTCTGCTCTTAGGTCAGAAAAAAAACATGTTAGTAGGACATTTAATTAGGGATGATATTCTGGGTACTTTTAGAGTGCTGTGTAGGTAAGTGCTAAGTAGCGCTGCTGTATTGAAAGACCTACTGAAAATAATGCTGCTTCATGAGACATACAAATAGCAATGTAATTCTTTTCTTCAAAGTTAATTTCTGAACCACATTGTTCTGCACAGCTTTTATTACGCAAAGATGTGTATTAATAAATAGTGCCAGCAACCCATTTAATATAATAAAACCTTCTTTCAAATGCTACAAAAGGCAAACACTATACAAGATACTATTCCAGAAGTGAGCTGGACTAGAAATATCAATTACTGGTATCTATCTTCAAAATCCTTATTGACATAGCGACATGATGGGACTTCAAAATAAAAAATGAAGGAGAAGAATCATTCCAAGTGGAGAATTATAAATGCTTCCCTGTCCATATTTGAGGCTCAGAAGGTTATGTAACTGGCAAATACACGGTACGACAAAATTAAAATCCAAGCCCACAAAACCAAAATCAATCAACCAAAACCAGAAACAAAACCATGACTGTTAAATCTTCTGTGGGGCTATGTATTTTTTAAGTTTCAGTCAACTAGTTTGAAAAAAGGAACGTGTCCCCTTCCCCTCTTCATCCAGTAGCTCATTTAGTTCAGTGCTCTTCTTTCTATATGTCATACTTCATATTCCAAAATGTAAGTTAGAGGACCAGATGTATTATCTGGGAAGTTTTCCAAATTCATTAACTCCTTGGCACCAATGACTTCAGGATACACACTGCCAACACTGAGTATTATGCCCAGCAAAAACCCAGCTCCTGGAGGGAAAGGATTAATAAAATGAGGCATTCGGCTGCGGCTGTTGATCTCTTTGGTCACAACAAGCAACTAAAAGAACCATGGTAGCTGCCAACATCGACCACAGCCAACTTTCAGTACCTAGTACTCTGAAGGTCTTTTCTGAACATCTGCAGATCATTCACCACAAAGCTTGAAAAATGCAGAGATACTGCTTGAAGTAACATGAAACCAACAGTCAGAGAAAAGTCTCAAAGGAAGACTATGACTCCAGTTCAAACAGCAGAGGATGGAAACTATTACCCAGGGCTGTTAGAAAGATACCAGCACTTTCTCCTCAATTAGAGAAGATGCAGTCTGAGGAAATTCATTTTGTTTGCTGAAATGGATGCAGTCTGGCTATCACCACCTCAAGGGCTGAAACTGAGAAGTCTTACAAGGCCTTAGAAATGCAGAGACCTGATGAATCAGGATTTGCTGTTTTCAGTTTTCTTCTTAGAGCCAAGGGAGGAGCTCCATGAAGGAAACCAGCTTCCTATCAGTCATACAGACACTTTCATGAGCCATCTGTTCAGGTAGCATCACTAGAGAAGCTCTCTGATTTAAATATCAACATACAGCAAGAGGTCTCCAGGAATTTAAACATAAACTTGTTTTGCTGGCTGCTGTGCCTTACTTTGAATCTCCACAGTTTCAAAACAAGCACACCAAATTCTTTACAGTCTTCAAACTTACTGTTTCTTATTTTTTCATTAGGATTAATGCCAGTTTTCTTGTTCTTTTTCCACCATCTCCAATCACTTCAAATTTAGTAATGATTCTTAATGGGCATGATGTGCCAGAATCCAGAGATGCCAAGATCTCAACTTCTAATAACCAGTTCTACAGAACTGCAGCATCTATTATCCGGTGTGAAAGTCTGCACTAACATAGTTACATTGCTTCTGCTTTCAGAAAAAGCTTTATTTCTGTGTGATATAGCACTCCTCACACAGACACTTCCACCATATTTACAAGCTCTCCAACCCTCATGTTGGAAACAACCTGGAATAGGAGGTAGTAGAAAGCTCCAACTTCAAGGAGAAACTGATTTCAAAGACATTAAATGTGGCAGGCTCCACACAGACAGTCACAGGGAAAAGTATCACCAGGTCTCAGGCAGAGAATGCAGGCCTCAAGCAGCCTACAGCTGAAAACTCATGCCAGCCTCGCACCATTTACTAGAGAAAGCATTCCAGTGTGCAACAGACGGTCTTCTGCAGGCATTCCTCTCCTTCAGCCCACTGCAAGGTGACACAGGCAATGTATCTACTGCAAAAAGATAACCATCAGCAGGCCTTATAGTAAGTGGACGCATTCATTACAACTATTAAAAATTTGCACTTTATTGCGTTTCATACTACATAAACATTCTGGAGCTTTTTAAATACTCCCTTGACTTGCTTCACTGAATTCTGCACAGAAAAACATTCAGCGATACTGACTGGGGGAGAAATAGCAACTATGAGTGTGAACATCAAAACTTCCAAGTCTCAGTTAATATAACAACATGCTCAGCATCAGTTCAGGAAATTAAAGAGAAAAAAAGGAGGTAGAAGAGATATGAATATATGAGTATCTTGTTTGGAAAAAAATCTTATGTGTTGGATTCTTTTTTTTTTATTCCCACTCTCTTCTCCCACTTCTGTATCATAAGGGAGCTTTAAGATTGGGTGACTGCTGAGCATGAAATTTCCCAGGTCATATTAAACAAAGTTCCTGCCTCATTCTGTGCTCTTGGAGCAAATAACACTCCCCAAAGCAAAAGGTTGTTGGTTTGCACTCCCTGGATACCAACAATTCATACTAGGTAAGGCACAATTCCCCCTATTGCTGAGATGTGACAGGAAAGAAGTAAATCTTTCACCTCAATCATTAATTTTTGAAGACTGCAGTTTGGGTATCTGCCAGACCTGGCCTTCTCCTCTGAGAAAAAGGCCATCATTACTGCCTTGCAGACTTTCCACTCCAAGTTTATTCACACGTAAAAATGAGGCAGTCCTAACACCCAGAATCACTCTCCAGCATCTCTCACTAACAAATTTAAATGTTGCAGCTTTATCAGGCATATCCCTAGCCATGCGTTCACAGGAGCCCTCTGTGTAGTTCCTATCTGCAAAAACTCTTAAGTGCTGTTTCATGGGGGTCAAATTGAAGTATCTGTCTTTGGTTTGCTTCTAGGGCACAAGTTTCACTCACAGAGAAGTCTCGGTCAGGACTTTTGGGTACATATGCATGCATTTTTGTTCTGAAAGCGGGAATAAGGAAAGGGCTTTGCTGTTGGAGCTGGGGCTGTTTTATTACACTTCCATAGTATGGAAAATTCACATTTGCTGGATGAGGCAGAGCGAAATAAGTTTCTGCTCAAGTTATGCTTTTACAGGGTCATTTGTTCTCTGGTTCAGCAGTTTTCTGTGATCTGCTGGACTGAAAGAAACCCTACCCAGTGTCCGTGGCTCTTAAGGAAAATTGTCCTTTCTGTCTGAGCTGCCTGTTCACAAAGCCTTCTCCCTGCCTGTCAAACTCAGCTGCGCCCAAGGACTGCTCAATCTTCTCTCACCTGTTAGGACAGGACCAAACCTGAAGGGCAGCAGCCTGAACAAAGCTAAAAGATAGCCATAGGCCTTAAACAGCAAGTAGTACCACAGAGTCAAAAATTCACAAAACCAAGTTTCTTTGGCCATTAGAAAAAACCTCTCAGAAACTCACTTTCAGCTTAGTCTTCAGGACAAGAAATAGAGACTCAAACTTGCTCCCCCCCCCCTTCCTTTCTTTCAGCACAAAGACATCTCTGAAGATCCACAAATCTTCTTTCATCCACACTTTCTCTCTCAGATGTGTCTGCCTACCCCCTCTGCCCCAGTCAACTTACTTCAGTTCAGGCTGATCCCGGGATCAAAAACTATCAGTTACAAAATCCTTCTTCTCTTCTCCTGAACTCCCTTTTTCTTGCTCCCTTGGCTAAATCAGAAGAATATAATTCTTTTTTTTGTGGAATTATTTTTTTCTCCTAGGTTAGCTCCCCCACAACAGTTCATCACAGGATTCTAATGGTGGCAGAGAGAGAAAGGCAGCAGAAACTTGTGGCTAGACATTTATGAATACAAGGATATAATGGGATCCTCTTCAGGAAAAGGAAAACATTAAATCAACTATACAATGTTACTGAACCTCAGCCGCAGACCCTTGAATTTCCATCCATGCTGCAGCTGGTCTACATTCAGCTCTGCTCTAGATCCTTAGTCTCACACAAGAACATTGAGGGAAACTGGTTTCTCCTTCAAGTTTGTTATTGCTCTCAGCAGATCAGATCTATTCACTTTAATGACTGTAGTTCAAAGGAAGATCAATGGTCCCTGCTCTGCCATATCTTGATACAATGCAGGCTAACAGTTAGTCATAGAACACAAAGAATTCATAAAGTCAAAGTGAATAAGTGATTTAAGAAAAGATTCTTGCAATTCAAGGACGAGACAGCAGGGATGCTTTTCAGTTTGCAGAGTTTTATTGCCATTTTTTATTCCCTGCTCCTGCGAAAGTGATTTTATACATGGCAAGTAAAAGTCTTTTTAAAAAAAAAAAACAAAGGCAATTTTGCCATGTGAATTTAATAAGGATATGGTTTGACATGGTAGATATGGTTATTTAATAGACAGCTGCCTTTGAAAGTCACAGTTGTCACCTTCATCCACTTGAAAAGTTCCCCTTCTATCAGCATGTAAGCTTGTCTCCCCCAAATGAGTGGCTGAAGGAGATGAACCCACCAGTATCCACTTCTTTCTTGTTTTAGTTCTTGGTTGGTTTAGCTTTTTCAACTATGATACCTGGTAAGCTCTGGGACTGGAATAAAAGAAGTAAACGGAAGCGGGCAGCTGCAGATAGGAGGTATGGTGACCAAGGTTGCCTTTTTCAGCAGCCGCAAGCTTTTAGGATCAACATCATAACATCAAACTGCACGTTCAAGCGAGGGATTTTTATCAACAGATGACTTTCTCAAGACCTAACAAAAAAAGGGTCACAACAATCATCACCACACAGCTAATAAAGTCTCTAAAAACAAGAAGAAAAAAAAAGCTGCCAAAGAAATAGATACAGCTGGTGAGTTACTGAGGGCATAACATTATTCTCAGTGGAAAAATGAGAACTTCTTCCCTCCATAGAGGAGAACTAACTAGGTTATCCGTGAGAGCTGTTTATCAGCTACATAGGCTGGGCAGACGAGAGGGACTACGAGCCTGGCATTCAGAACAGATTTTGACCAACAATCTGATTTTCACTCCAATAAAACTACACAGCAAGTTCTGTTAATTTATAATAATTGTTTGAAGCACATGAGCTGATAAGTGTCCAGCCTTCCATTTCCTGAGTCAGTGAAAAATCAAGCTTCTCATGCAGAAACAGATACAGTTTGATAGTGGAAGGAGGGGGGTAAGGATGGGAAGAGAGAGATTGCTGCATCAGCCCCATTTTTAATAGCCTCTTAAAATAATCAGTATCTGGAATGTCTAGTTTGAGCTTCTCTTGCTCAAAAAAAAAAAAAAACCCAGAACTTGACAGGAGTTCTAATTTTGTTTTCATCTTGTTTCAATACACTCTCCTATCTCTGACAGGTTAAAATCCATGAAGTTCCAACAGATAAATGAAAGTTTTTCCAACTAAACATTCATACTTTATATTTAGCACTCTAAATACTAGATGAAATTAAAAGAGCATTTTTCTCAACTCTGATTCTTAAGACTCAGCCTATGAAAGCCAGAGGCTCAGGATTTATTCCTACAGACTTCCAGACTTTGAACATTAAGAAAAAATTCTGCAGCTCAGCAGTTCAGTATTGCACTGTCCTGTCCCACAGGCTTGGTCACAGCATAGTTTTGGTTCTTGTTCAACTATGCAGTGTTAAACAAGCTGCTCTGCCACTCCTAACTCTAAGCAACATAGATTGTTAAACAATCCACAACATGGAAACCATTATACATAGTAAAAAAAGAAACTCAACCTTAAAAAATAAACTCCACTAACAAAAGGGTAGTAAAGCCATACTGGCATACAGTGCTAAGTAAGTATTGTTTCACTAGACGAGCTGTGTTTGAAGATACAAAAAAAAGAACAGTAGACATTACAGCTTTTGGGCTAGAAACCATTGTAAATCCCAATAATTTAATAGATTCGATGTAACATCTTTGACTTTAGACCTTACAGATAGAAGAAAACATTAACTCCCATAAGTGATCTGCTGGAAAAAGGAAACTTATGTTTTGTGTCTTGGCTGCATGAGTTGATAAAGATTCCCAGATGACAACAATTTGGTTGAAGGTGCATCTTTCTTGGAGAATCATAATGAAAGTTGATGATGATGATACCACCACAAGAAAAGAATCATTCAGGGAAAAATGCCCAAAGTGAAGGTAAGAATAAAAGAACTAAAATCTTGCAAAAATATTCCCAGCACTAAAGCATCAAACTTTAATCATTGCTTAATGATTCAAAGCTCAGAGGCATGGGCTATGCCTAATACAGTATGCTGAAATGTCATAGAAAGACTTGTATTTGGGTTTGTGTCAGTCAAACAGAAATAACACCAAGCACTACACTGGCTGAACTAAGGGAAAATCATATTGCACAGCTCCCAGTGCTGCCACAGTTTGCTTTCCTCCAGAAGCCAACATGTCCAGGTTAAGTTAGGCTACATTTGTACCGCTAAGGTGTACCGCAGTCTGCAAGACAGGCAATCCCTCTTCACACTTGCAAGAATGATTGACGCAGCCAAGAATTACACTCTTATTATCAAAGAGAAATAAAATTAGCTAAAATCAACTTATGTCTTCTCTCACAGATGCAGACAAGTGTCAGACTCTTGTCAGACTCTATATGCTGTATGCTTTCAGTTAGATAGTGGGAAGGTTCTTGTTTGGATAGGCACTTCACTTGCGTACACCAGGCAGCTCAGCCATTTACACGAGTCTTTTCTGCTGTGGATCTAGTTACTATAAAAATCCTTACGAACTTAGCACTAAACCAAATATCTCCTTTGAAATGCTCAGCTTTAATGACATAAACAGTAGTGAGAAGGCTTCTTTAATAAAATTATGAGATCTGGCATGAAGAGAGAACAACACTTCCATATGCACCTCTGACATAATTGTGTTACCTGCCAATCAAAAGGAAAACAGAAGTCACACTTGCTACAATGGCCCTGGTCTCAAGCAAGTCTAGCAGCTCCACTAAAGCCTTCTGTAGTCCTTCCCAACTCCATTATTAACCCTTAACAATATCCTTGATTAAAGAAAAGCCTTTTGTGACTTAAGCATGCATAAACCACAGGATTTTTTTGGTGTTCCAAGAGCTAAGCCTTTGTATGGTTCCTCCAGTTAAAAAAAAATATTAAATTCTTCACTTTTGTTTGCTCTTCCAAGTCTGAACTCAAATTGCAGCAAGTTTAGTGTAGCCATTACCCATGCTTTTACCAGATCAAACTTTAACAAAGTGGATTCTGCCTGCACCAGGCACTATTTTGTGCCTGCAAAAAACTAAGCTGGACCTCTTAAAAGTCACAGATTGTTTGTATTTGCAGTCTGCAGTGACTGGGCACTCTTGAGTTTACTGAAATGTAATAATCTACACTACAAAAAATGTTGTTAACAGCTCTTCTGCTTTCACAAACACTTCCTAAAAATGGTTCAGGAGTCTGGATAGAGCAGGCACAGCTTCCAGCAGCAACCTGATGCCTAGAGCATAGATGGGGATCATCCTGCGCCCTGCAACTTTAAACCTGAAGAGGACATTTTGATTACTCTTACACAGATGCAACCTTAGCATCTTATAAATTTAATGTCACTTACTAATGCAACCATGGCTTTCACAACAGGATGGAGAGCCTTCGCTGAAGGTAATGATGAAGCTTAATCTGTTCCATTTTCCATACCTTACTGCATGGGATCATATAAAATATACCAATAAGCCTATCTTTTCAAACATTTGTGTCCTAAACCATAATCTTAATACTCATACTAGCCCTAATGAAACCTCAGGAAACTTTATTTAATGCAGAATACATCCTGGAGTTAACAAATGCATAGAAATACCAAGACTTTTAACCTATCTCATTCCCAACTATCTCCAGTCCCAATCTGAATCCCAGTTTAAACACAATTCAGTTACCCATAAACAAAGTAGTACAGACTGGAGGTCTACCACACGTGTTGGCACTCAAACCTCACTGAAGGCCTGACCTCCCAGGATTTACCTGTGCATGTTCCTATTCAAGCCTTCTTTCTCAAAACACCGAAACAGTAACCTGGTAACCGCACTGTCAGCAAAATTAACAATAAGGGGCAGATCCTGACCAGAAGCATCTTTCAAACTATCTTAATGGGCCTTTTCCTGCTCAGGTCCTAACTCTTCCTCTTGCTATATAACATTAACTGAAATTCAGCTCGGTAACAGGGCTACCCCTGTGCATCATTTAATCTTGCCAGTACTAATGCACAGCCCAGTCACATGTTCCTCATGTAGCAGCCAGCAAGAAAATAAGATCTTCACCTCATCTTGTCTTAAAACTTGAAACACAATCTCAGCCAAAAGCATAGTCTAGTGACATTAAAATAAAAATAGGAAAGGTTTTTTTGCCCATTTTGCTAATTAATATGTCAGAGCTCATAAAGAAAGACTCATCAGCTTTTCTCCAGCACTGCATCATCTCAAAGAGCTGTGTCAGCAGAGACTTCAGCAGACAGTCAATACATACTAAAAGTGTTCTAAGCAGTAAATCAGAACACACCAAAAAAGAATTTCAGAATAAAATAAAAATAGCTGCAAAGAATTCAGTACTCAATTTCAGTATTTGATATAAATCAGGTTATATTTTATGAAGAACAATCTTGCCCTTCTTTATAAAGTGTATCTTCCTAGCTGTCCTGGAATTACTTTTCTAAAAAATTGAGAAATAATGAAAAATTGAACTCAAGTGTGCAGATTTTTCATCTTTGTGAATTTTCAGGGATCTTCTCTATGGTAGAGACATCACTTGCCTGCTTCTCATTCTCATGGTTGGAATTTAGTTTAGAGAACACAGATGTACCATTTCTGAGCACAAAGGAAGCTCAGAGGATTTGAAGAAGATGCTTCACACAAACACACACACACTCTGAACTATGGTCTTTTCCAGAAAAGGCTGAGCAGGCTGCACCAACACAGTACTCCAGTGCCAATGGTATTGTGGAAAACGTTTGTGGCACTAAGAACATCTGTAAACACCACTGGGTGAAAGACAGGCCAGCCATGAGAACCAAAACTCACAGATGTAATTTGGTGAGGGTGATGTACAGACACAAGTGTGCTTATGAGCTCAGGATGTGTTCAAACACACTTGAAAAATCAAAACTACTTTTTAAGGAAAAAAAAACCCAAACCATATCTAAATCCACAACAGCACAACTGCTATTTGTGGGTGCAATATAAAAGAAGACAGAAAGATGGGGCTACAACTACAGATCCTTCTAATGCCTTGGTCTTCCAGAATTGTGACACTTTTTGAAATGCATACACACTCCTAACTACTGCTGCTGCTCAGTAACATGGAACGTGCAAAGGAATACAAGAGTTATATCAAAAGCTGAGACTAAATGCTAGAAGCACCACCAGCCCAGAGGGAATAGAAAGGATATTTCCCTAGAGAGAATTACTCAACTGTGCATTTCATAGAAGTCATGTTGAAGGAGAGAAGGGATAATTGCATTGATTGTTAGTAGGTGATAATTAATTCTGTAGAGAAATATGTTTAATTTCCTGAAGTCTGGAATAGGATGGAAACTCTTCATTCTGTAATGAGAAAATAAGTGTTTTGCTCCTAGCACAAGAAACTGCAATGTCTCCCTTAGCATGCTCTTAAAAATGGTATCTATAGGAAGGCAGCAAAACGAACAGCATTAAGAGTTCTGTGATGTGACTGAATCCCAGCAAGATCTGTATATGGTATAGAATACCAAAAAGCATACAGTAAAAAGGGACCAGAGAAAAAGAACACTGTGTTCTTGAACTAACCTTTGAAATATATATTTGAATGAAATGATGGGAAAACTGAAACTGCTGCTTGATTCTCTTTATGAACAGTTAGGAAATGGAACACAGAGGGGAAAACCATTTTTCAACAGTAACTGAACAGTATTTAAAGTGGACAGAATCAAGAAAAGTAATTTACTCTCCAACCTTCTCAGAAGTTAGGTAGCTTCTTTTATTCTGAAGAGGAAAAAGAAGAACAAAGGTTCCAGAGGTTGTATCTATTCCTTATGTGAGCTGTTGACCACCGATTTTAGTCTAGGAAAAAAAGATGTCAGGTGCACACAAGAGGTCTATGAAAGATAAGGCAAACAAGATGAAGTTCAATAAGCATGGCTACACATTTTCATAAAAAAAATTTTATAAGTGTCTTCAAACAGAAAAATTTTCAAAGCCATAGTTTTTAATAATCTTGAGAAGTGTACAGAACAAAGATCAAATGCTTCTAAAAGTGATGCTATAAAGCTTAATGTACCAGTAATAACAGATTGCCGAAGAGTTATCGTCTCACCAGGTTTCCTTCCAATACTCTTTGACAGCACTGAATTCCACCGATCTTTGGAAAACTGCATGATGTTGCAATGTTCATAGTAATTTTTCTGTGCAGGAAAAAAACTCAAGGGCAACAACCCTAGTTTCTTCAAATTAAACAGATAATTTCTTTGAAGGTCTCACATTCCCAAAAGAAAAAGTTGAAAGAATTTTTTTCTCCTCATGAGTGATAATAATACAAGACAGATGAATTACTCCTTGATTCAGGCAGATCCAAGAAGTTCACAGACTTAAGAAAGATGCCAGAAAAAATTAAAAATAATTTGTCTAAGTTCAAGAAAAGGTCTTCAGATAAAGGAAATCCACACCTGAGAACTATAGGACAACCAGTTGCACAGACAAGGAATACCATAAACAATCCAGAACCTCATAGTTGACCTTCCTTTACATGAATCCAGAGTTTTAGTTTTATCAAAGAAATGGAAAATGGCAACATGCAATCACAGCACAAAGGAGAAGCCTGAAACTTAAGTGTTTTCTAACATAGAAGAGATTGCTGACTTACTTCAGTTTTCTAGAAAGTTTAAGGTTTCTTACATCAGCTTATATACAGCTTGTGAAAAATTACAATCTTATGTGACATTTCCTTCAAAGTTCTTATAATACAAGAACTGCAAGTTGTACAGTGCCATGGTGTGGTTTGTGGAACTTATTAAAATAAGCAGGTATAGCAATGACAATAGCATGGACTAATTATTTTTTTTCTTAATATTGCCTGAAAAGCTTAAGAAAACAAAAATTATTTCTACTGCACAAGCACAATGAAAGGAAAAGCATCCCATAGAAATTTTTATTGTTATCTTCAATATTCCTGGTAATGGAAGTGGAACTTAGAGCAAGAAAAAAGAACAAAAAATATTTCTATTTCTCAAAACATACATCGTTTAAGTTTCCACAAGACATGCTGCATTTGCCCCTACTTAAAAGGCGCCTTCTTCAGTTTACAGCACCTGCACTGAAAAAAAAAGTTACAGCTCTTCCTGCAAATGACTTGGCTACATCAGTGCCTGGCAAAGAACAGTCCCTAATTCATCACTGTACAACTTGGAGTCAGTGCATACAAAGTAATGCCTTAATTTGCAATTCTTTTAGTCACTGTAGTTTCTGTAAGCTCATTTCATTTACTTTCAAGTTGCTGACTTTCCTGCAAAATAAGAGAACAGCTTACCCGATTTGTGTCCAGCCAACAAACCAACTTTGCTTTCATCTGCCACTGGAGGAATAAAAGAAAAGACAAAGATCAGAAACTTATTTAAATTCATGAGCCTTGCAAACACTGTCATATTATTTCAGATACATAGCATCTTAAATATTTAGATAATAATAGTTTGTAAAAAGACTTTTTTTACCTAATCCAATGTCCAAAGACCTGAATCAAAACCCACTGAAACCAACAAAAGGACTACCAGTCATCCTTGTGGGTTACAGATCAGGACCTCAGCATTTACACACTCAAAACTGAGTTGTCAGAAGAGTAAGTGCATTTGTAAATAACTCATCTTGCCAGACAAATTACAGGGCATAGGAGACTTGTAACATTTTCAGATCAAAGAGCTCAACCGGTAAAAAGAATCCAGATGGGGAAATCTTCCCATGTGAAAGACATTTCACTGACTCACACAACCCTCTGCAGACAATAAGGTCTCCCAAAACATGATCATTTAAAAGGCTTATGTTTTTTTTTTCTGAGTTATGGTATATTTTATTTCATCTGTAAACCATTCCTTTCCAGTATTGCATACCAACTTATGAAGAAAGACACTTACAATAGCAACAGTTTGCAGACAAACTAGTGGAGGAGCGAATTCTGAACGTAACAAAAATCATACTTTTTCTTCAGTAACTTTCCTTCAGTCTATTATCATATATCTCGAGAAACTAATTAAAACACTCTCCCAGAGGACTGAGAGGAAGAACCAATCACCATTTCTTAAAATGAATTCTATGCAAAGAAATGGTGCTAATGTAATGTTAGGGATGATAAAACAAGTACAGGAAATGAATGTTAGGGTTGAAAGCTTATCCTTCAACCCTGCCTGCCCAAGCAACCCCTTATATTACACCTTAAAATGTGATCTCTTTATATGATAAACTGTCAAATCATACAAAAAATACTATAAGTGGGCATTTACAGAAGCTTTGCATAGTGGTCACCATAAAAAGTTTACATACAGTGTTATCTGCAATGATACAGGAACATGTTATTTCTCAACACAAGAAAAGAGCAGTGCAGTATTGACACCTAGGAGCTACTACTGGGAAAAGAATCACAGTAACTGCTTTCTCATATTCTTTCTTCACTTCTCTTGTAGGGAACCAGCAGCAGATCCAGGACTGGGATTCACAACAGGAGTCATGAATCCACAACTGACCACTGTATCACTTCTCCACATTTGTAGTCTGACTGTCATCTGTTTATCAAGTCAAACTGACACAGTGTAGAGTTTTACTGTGAGGCACAAATACTGCTGTTTGAAATGTTATGCAGAGATGCTGTAAAATAAGAGAGCAGGGAGGCTACTGAAAATTAGAAGTGCAACCAAAATTCAGGGCAGTTCTGTATACCTTATCCTTTAACCTTTCTTTTTTTCCTAGTCCCTAGAAATGACAACTATTTAGCTCCTTGCTATGCAGTTTGATCATATTATTCAAAATGACCAGGCTCATATTTTCTATAAGGATAGTTCAGAATTCTTTTCCCTCTCCCTCCCCCCAAATTTACCTCTAAAACAACAACCCTTGAAAACTTTAGTCCCAAAGGTTAGTGTTTTGGTAAGTTATGACTGTGTGAAAACAAGGGACTATAATGGAAACAGATTTGCAACCTTAATTATTGCAATCACTAATGGCAACCACTGTAATACATGATAATTACTTGCAGTAGGTTATGTTATAGTACATACAAGCTTTAAAAAAATAGATACCAAGGTTCACAGCACTTTTTAAAAACTATGCTGATGACTTGGTTTGCCTGAAACTAAGTTTTAAATTATTAAAAGGATAAATCCATTTAACTTAATCATACTTTACACACCAGCTTCACACACAAAAATTAGATTTTAATACTGGAGGGAAAAAAGGAAGAATAAAATGATTAGAAAATGAAAAACAATCTTACCAGAATACATGGTTTGCATTATGAGTTTAAGCATACACACCAAAATGGGGAAATGCAAAAATTAAAGTTTTATATCAAAGTTTGAGCAAAATATGTGTGCCCCTCCACAGGGTAATTTTCTTTTCATGGGTTATTATGTTTAGGTAGTGACTTCTAGGCTGGCCATCTTTCATTAGATGGAACAGGCGTGGCACAGACAAGGCTGTTGGATAAAAGAATCCGGTTGGGACAGAAAGAAGGAAAAGATTGACATGAGATAAATACTTTGTATGCCAAAGTTGAAGACTTCGTAACTGAAAGTTTCATTTAGGAAGTATATAAGATGTCCTGTTCCACAAAACAGCATTTGAAAACAGTGGTCTGCATGGAGTTAAAAATTGATGCAACAATTAATTTGTGACAAATGTAGTATTTCTCTGGTTATTTTTCTTGGAGTTTGAAAAAAAAAAAAGCTAAACGGAAATTTCTTTTCTAAGATCCTAACAGTGTTGGCCTATCTTTTCCAGGGAAGCCCCATAAAGATTTCAGATGGGGAAAAATATACTGTCTGCTCTTAAAGCTCAAGTGAAAAAAACCCAATCCTATTATTTTTATACTGCAACATCAAAAAGTAATAATATGGCATTTAACTTTGAAAAACTTCAGCTCAAGAGCATCAGATTTGGGAACATGCAGCGCCAGACTGGAATATATCAGGAAAACATTTCTAGCAACATATCAGTGGTAACTGTTTTTATGACTGCCCTAGAAGCACTATATATTCTTGAGCTAGAATTCTTAAATGCAAAACATTTTTTAAAAAATGAAACCACCTAATGTGGGGACTATAAACACAAAACTCAAAAGTCTGGGAAGGATCAGTGCAAGGAAGTAAATATGGTAACAATTGAGACGAAACTTCTCCTTAACTTCTAAAATAAGGGAATATTTCACATTTTGAAATGTCCCTCGAATTCCAAGGGTTAATGAAGTTTTTAATGTTACTCACTGTAAAACTCTTTTTACTCTGCCTCTTTTAAAGCAGCATCTGCAATTGAGGAACTGCTTTTTCATCACAGAAGCCAAGTACATAGTTGCTGTCAGTACTCAAAATAATTGCTAAGATAAGTGACAGAAGTTCTACAGCTATTTAATAAAAGCACGGACATCTGGGGTACTAGCAAGACCACTATTCTGAAAGATGGAATATTACCAATAAAAACAAATCTTTCCAGCTGATAGCATACAAACAACAAATGGTAAAAAACCCAACTGTCTATACCATGAGTAATCAGATGCATTAGGAGTTTCAACAATAAAAATCTGTTTTCTTAAAGTGCTGTTTCACTTTAAGAAAAGAAGTAGTATTGTTCAGCAACAGCAAAGCACCCACCAATGCATCCATGTCCTCCGACATAATCTTTTCATTGCAATTTGTGTAGTCTACTCAAGATAACCAAGAGGATCATTTTATTTCAATTGCATGATTTTTAATGGGTTAGTAGACAACAAGCCTTACATACTGCCTCAAAGTTTGTGTCAAAATACAGTCCAGGTTTACTTAAAAGTCATCTGTGGTTAGAGAAGCACAAATCAATGCAGGTGCCAATTGTTATAACTAATTTCCCTCCTTTTGCCCAGTTCAATCACGGCACCGTTATAACATTTTTGCCCAAAACAAGGACTTATTACTGTTCACAAGATACAGGGTAGTACCATTCAACTTGGTGCCTCTTTTCTGAAGGATCAGTTTTGTATACTGAATAAGAACTACTTAAAAACCTCTAAACATGTGAAAATCACTTGCATTTCTGTTGGACAAATTGACACATACCTTTGAAGACCAGCTGCAGTTCTGCATTCAGAAAAGAAGCAAACAAGGATTAAGATTACAATTAATGAGAAAGACTAAAAAGAGACTGAAACATTAAAAAAAGTCCTTCAAAACAAATCTTCTGATACATTTATTAGTCTGTAGGAAGCCAAATATAAAATTTGTTATTATATATTAATTAACAAGGGCTGTATTACCAAACCATACACACAAATTATACCTCCGTGCCTTTTAGAATCCATCAGTTCCTATGGTAGACACTTGAAAACAAAGCAAAGCAAGCAAAGTTACTAACTGCTCACTGTTTTTTTCTGATGAACTCTATCCTCACTCAGCCCTTTCATCATAATAAAGCACTGCATCATCAATTAATTTTAGTCAATGATAGAGCCAATGACATAATTCTCTTGCCATTTTTATTTTCTTGGCAAAGTGTTTCCCTATCTAGGAGCGGCATAAATCACTCAGAGAAATGGTGTCAAATGCTGGCTCACAACTATCACTTAGCAAGGGCTGCTTGCTGTTCTAGGTTTGACCTGTAGTACTGCGTACGAAGACCACAGGCTTTTATACTGAAATATACAGGAACAATACAATTGTGTGTATTAGGAAGGGTAAACATGCACTGTCTTAAAATATTTTGCTTCAGTAATTCCCCCCCTGCCCTCTCCAGCACCAATGAAACATAACAGAAGGGCCCCATCTCTCTCGTTCTGGGGTCACCTGGTCACCCACTTTGTCCTTGAAGGATTATGAGTCCCTGACAGATTTCTGTTTACTTCAGTGTTAAAAAGCAATGAGACTAGGAAAAAAGCTTGCACAAGGGCTAAGGATAAATCATACTCACGCAGCAAAAAACGTAAACCTTTTCCAAAATGGCATCTAACACAACATTCGAGATGTCCTGTTCAGCACATTGGAAGACAGGAATAAATCACATCTAGACCAACATTCTGGACTTTCTTTCTCACCGTACAAGGTTTTCTCTAATTAGATTTTTCAGAACAATTTTGTTAGAACTGATTTAATACCTCAGTTGAATTCAGAGAAGATCCCCAAGGGGGACATCTTGTGTGTCAGCACACAAAAATGAAAATGCCTAGGCTTGCATTTACTATTGCTACTACTTGCTGTTGAAGAACTGTCTATGCAGTTGATGCTGTCTTCTGGATACATTTACCTTTAAATGGAAGGTTTTCTCCTGGCAGAAAATAACATTGTTTTACAATTTCCCAGCCAGTGATAAAAATTCTTTCACTTTTGTGGAGTAGCACAACAACTACAAACTCTTGAAAGTTACACTGCTAATTGAGGCCATCACGGCTTCTTTTACACTTTCAGTCTTCTTTAATCCTCTCTCACCTTTGCTTCCAAAAAAACTGTACCAGGCTAAAATTGATCAAACTCCCCATTACACATCTCCCGCATGTCATTAACACTTCCTTCAGACTCCTGGGGTTAAACCACAAGTTCCTAATCTAATCTGCCATTCACTGCTTTAAAACACTGATAGGGAGCAGATCTAAGACAAAGTGTAAAGAAGAGATTTACAATAAAGTGTACTTAAAAGTTACTTCATTATAACCTGTACTCTCTTTCTCATAGTAACTATACATTAACTTATTTGCTATTGCCTCCATGTAATACTTTAATAATCTAAGTGCATTAACAGACCAACTCACTTCAAACTAGCACTAAAGCAGAGTAAGAAGCTACCACCTCAATCACGTGCTACCAATATCTTAGCTCTGTCACCATCACAGTTTGTAAGATGCTCCCACTCTGCACCACAGGAACCTCCCTTGAATCTCAGATCACTTCTACAAAACCAGTCCAAAATGTTGCTCTTCCCCCCTGCCCACTTCTGCCTTTGTATCACAGCAGACCTTCCCCTCAATTGCAGCAACACAGATTTGGTGCAAAACTGAGTAACAGAACTAGCCTTGTTAACAGGCTTGCTGTTCACACAGAATAAACCTAATTTCAGTCTCATTTCAATTCAATTCACGTTACCCTATCACTTAATAAATGATTTTGTTTCATTCCCTACTTAAAGATCCTACAAATAGAAATTTGAAAGTCATTTAAACTAAGAAAGTTACATTGTGTTCATTTCTAATTCTGCAGAATGGCCTCAGAAAATGTGCATCTAATTGGACAGTACTAGAAAGTTACTCATGACATAAGCTAGAGTAATTTTAAAATCCATTTTGACCCTTGACCCCAAAGACAATCACAGCCATAAGAAGTACTTTTTCCCAAACCCATGACATTTTTGTTCTTGAAAGTCTTTCTCTTCAAGAGATGATTTCTTAAATTACTGTTATAAGCCTGTAACGCTCAGAAGTCTGTTAGAATTCAAGAGCCATCTTCTCCACATCCTCATTAATGCCGTAATGAACTTAAATGGCTCCTAAATGCAGTTCTGAAGTTGGTTTCAACCCAAAGTGGCCTGACAAATATATTCCATACATACAACTTGGTTAACAAAATAGCAATTTTAAAATACAAACCCACTTTTTATCCCACTAATACCATAACTCTCACTAGGGACCTCCCAAAACATATTTTTTTAATTGTATCTGAATCAAAACAGTTTAAATTGAAGACTAATCTCCATTAGCTCTGCCTGGTCCTAATTTGGTTATGAGATATTTATTTCAGCCTCCAAAATTACACTTGGAATAATCTGGTTCAGACCAAACCATGAAGTAGCTAATAGCTAGTAGCACCTTGACTGCATTTTTCACATCCTTCTGGATGTGAAACATTGGTTTCTCTTTGTTTTGAGGTGTTTTAACAGAATGAACTGTAATCGAATGCACCCCTTCACTAACAAAGAAGTTAGCATTTAGTTAAATATTGACTTCTTTGCAGAATACTCCATACCCTGCATATTCATTTCCTAATTATTCCTAAACACACAAAGTTGGCCAATATCTTTAATAAATAGGCCCCAAGGTTAAGGGACGTGGGGTATGTCTAATGATGCTTTAGCAAACAATATTTCACCCACATTTAAAATCAAGTAAAGCACATTTCTATTTCTTCAGGCTGCAGTGCCTGATCAGTTAAAACCTAAGGGCAAAGGAACAGGGAGTTGAGCAGTACCTTGGGATAGTGGTCATGGATTACTATACCAACATCCTCAAACGTAAATCTACACAGTACTTTGCCTGAATTGATACAAACCAAAATTGCTATATACTCACATGATTTAATTTCATGTTGCTTTGGGTTAAAACAAGCCGCACTTTCATGTGTTTGAATACAATTCCCATGGCTGTAGTTTTTACACTACATTTATGCATAGCCTAAATCACTCCTATGCATAAAGATTTATGGAAAATAAGGGTGTTGGACATAAATAATAAAACACCTTCTTTCCCTTCTTCTTCTTAGAGCACACAGATTTTCACCTTCCAGTACAACATTAAAAAAAAACAGACTGACATTCATTTTCCACAAAAATTACCTTTTAAATACAGTTAAAAAAGAAAAAAGCACTACTGGAAATGGAGTCTGATGAATTTATACATAGAATTTTTTCTCTAGACAAGTGTGGTAACGTATGGAAAAAATGTGTGTGTCTAGAAGGGTTAGAGGACCAGGAAAATCATCTCTCCGATGACTTGCAAGCTTAAAAAAAAAAAAAAAAAAGAGTACCACTTCACTGGGAAGGGATAAATCAACATTTATTTCTAGCATTTCTGAATTTGTTTTGCTTATTTTTAACATTATGCTATAAGCGCAAGTGCAAACTTGGCATGCAGTCTAAGTCAGATTCAGTTGGCCCTGCACATATTATTGAAACCACAGTACAGGGAGACTCTTTTCTTTGCCAACTCATTTAAATATTGTCATCCATAACAAAAAAATTTATGGAACTGTGCGGGTGTGTCAGGTGCCAGGACCAGTAGAGGGAAAGGAGTGGCTGTGCTCTTTTGTCAACACCAGTTGACAAAAAAACCCTGGAGTTCTTCAAATACGGCAACTCCAGACAATGCTGGTTTTGGATTCATGCTATTCATGAATTTAGCAGTTAAGATTAGTGTCTGATCATATGACTCACAGCACAGCATAGAGCCCCGCCTAAACAACTCAGTGGCAGTGGTTCACAGCCTCTGCTCCTGTCCAGCTGTGCAATCAAGAACACAGAACTGCACCAAGAGTCAACAAATTAAACCATATCTAACTTACTGGCAAGTAACCCACAGTTTTGCTGCCAGTGCCAAGATCCTATCATTGTAAGATCTACTCTGCAGAATGACAATGACAAATGGACACAACATGTTAGCAGCGCTGAACACTTTCTGATCATTCAGCCATATTTCCTGATATTATTCCCCTTGTACATAAATTTATAGTTACTATAATTACTATTTTCTAAATATATACAATTGGAGGACAGATTAAGCACTCAAAAGGTTTCTGGGCCTAAAATACATAAAACAAACAAAAAAATCAATGTTATATGAGTTTCACCATTAATCTATGTAATTAAAGATTAGTCTTCTCTTAATAGATTTACTTTTTGTGCATATATCAATTCTCATCAAAGCCAGAAAACCCCTTACTATACAATTTCATTAGTTCCCCAATTTAATGAATTTACAGTTTCCTCAGAAGGTTCACAATCTGTAGAAATACTGGGATCCTTGGGTCTCTTGTGTTTACAATTTTTTGTTATCTACCTTTGACGATCCTTCTGATGGTGATGCCATTGTGTAATCCATGCCTTTGTAATCTTATAATTATGCAATGGATGTATTATATGCAGTTCAAAGTAAAGTGGAATGCTTCATAAGTGAATGGCAACACAATTTCATATTCATGCCCTGTACACCAGTTCTGTCGTCTACTGAGTTTATGACGCTATTCTGGTATAGAGACACAGGTGATTTCTGGATCTTGTAATCTGAAAGGCCTGTTATGTCTTCCCAAATCTGACACCTGATTCAGAGACAACTTAGTTTAAAAGGAAAGAAACCACATCTAAGTCCCATTTTAAGGTCTCAGAGCTCTCCATCTGGACTCTAATTCTGTGATTATTCCATTCATCACATTAGGTTTATTTTGGAAGGAACTGCCAGAACTTGAGAACAAAATAAAAGTAGCAAATGGCAGCACTCATGACTACAGGAAAAAGAGGGCGCAGTATTTATACAACCATTTTCAGAGAGGGGACACCTTTTCTGTAACCAAGTCTGTTGCATAGTTCCTCTGTGATGCTGACCAAATCTTTCTCGCAACCTCAGCTGTGGGTCTGTGTGATGAACACAGCAATACAACCCATTCTTCTTTTCACAGCAAACAAGGTACTAAAATTAACACAGCTGCACATTGGGATGGGAAGTCACGATGGGTCAGGATTGCAGTTAAGTAATAAGTAAAATATAAAAATAAACTAAAAAATAACCTTCCTTCCACAAAAATCCATTTTGGAGTGTGCACTGTATGAATGCTCTACTTGGAAACACAGTTTTATATACCAAATGATTGGGATTTTATTTGCATTAAAAGCATTCTATACTGCAGTTACTTCACTTAAGATTTTCTTGTTTCTTCTCATTTTACACTTCCAGACAGAAATTTCTGTTTAAGATCTTTCAGAAGGTGGAAAGTCAAACACGGTACTTCACTGCTAGAGAATAACTGCAAAAAGGTCCTAGCTTTCATCTTCCTCAGCTTCTTTATTTGCCGAGCTATGTGCAAGCAATTTTACTTTGTCTTTTGTCATATAAAAACGCAAGTTGAGTGCAGTTCTGCAATAGTCCCTCCAGTTCTTTAAATAACTAGTTCAGGTAAATAGGTTTACCTTCATATCACAATACATGAGAAAGATAAAACATTAGTGCCTCCTATCAGACTGATTATAATTTTTGGTTTTCACCTTCACAGCAGAAGAGGCATGTGAAAACACCTACCTTCTATGAGCAACAATTTTAAATATCTTAAAAACATCTTCATACCTAATTTGTATTTTATTTTTTGCACATGATTTTATTTTATTTTTCAACCACGATTTAGTGACTCATACATTATCAAAATATTGTTTCTGGGTGTTAAGTACAGATTGTTTACACAGATTTGAATCTATCAATATAAATGAATACAGACCAGGGCAAAATGAAATACAAATTACCTCGTAGTTCTGAATATGCTCTCAAGCTGCTAATTGATCATTTATATTCCTGCCTGTACGCATTCTTTGTAGTGACTTCAGTGGGAGCTGCAAGTAAACCTTCCTAAAAGGTTTTCTAGTATACTCCATACAATATATGTTTTGACTCAAGCCTGCAAACCCATTCCTCTGTTGAGGAGTACTTCTATTCTTGAAAAAAAGAATACCTATATGTCAAAATGGTGGAACTTAACTGCAAAAGGATTAATTTCTGGTCTGGTCATGCAGCAGCTTTAAAATTTTGCCTTAAGAACTCCCCTAAATGGCTTTTTATCCACTCTTATCATGCATTAATAACTACTTGACTTCCCTTACGCTCCATTAGAGGAGTGCACACATTTTAGGTTACATTAAAATATTGCATTAAGTTGACGATAAAAGTCAACAACATGAAAACCAAAGACCAATGTACAGCATTTCAAGAAAAATAATCAGCACCACTATATTGGGTTTGAATGTCAAGGCTTTGGTAGCAGGGGATGGCAGGGGTGACTTCTGTGAGAAGCTGCTAAAAACTTCCTCTAAGTCTGACAGAGCCAAGGCCGTGGAGCTCCAACACCCACCTGCTGCTGGCCAAAGCTGATCCCTTGAGTGACAGTGGTAGCACCTCTGTGATCACATTGTCAAGAAGGGCAAAAACCATGCACAACAGCAGCAGAGAAAGGAGTGAGAATACGTGAGATAAACAACTCTGCAGGTACCCAGGTTGGTGAAGAAGGAAGGGGAGGTAATCTTTCAGGTGCTGGAGCTGAGATTCCCCTGCAGCCCATGGGGAAGACCATGGTGAGGCAGGCTGTCTCCCTGCAGCCCACAATGATCTGTGACAGAGCAGATATCCACCCACAACCTGTGGAGGACCCCACGGCAGAGCCAGTGGATGCCTGAAGGAGGCTGCAACCCCGTAGGAAGTCCACGATGGAGTAGGCTCCTGGTAGGACCTGTGGACTTGTGGAGAGAGGAGCCCATTCTGGAATAGGTTTGCTGGCAGGAATTCTCATCCCATGGTGGGGGCCAGCCTGGAGCAGTCTGTTCCTGAAGGACTGGACCCTGTGGAAGGGATCCACGCAGGAGTAGTTCATGAAGAACTGCAGCCCCTGGGACAACACATTGGCAAAGTTCATGGAGGACTGTTTCCTATGGGAGGGACCCACACTGAAGCAGAAGTGTGTGAGCAATCCTCCCCCCTGAGGAGGAAGGATAAGCAGAGACAATGTGGCATGCAGTGACCACAATGCCTATTCCCCATACCCCTGTGATGCTGGAGTGTGAGAAGGAAATGAATTCAGGAGTGAAGTTGAATCCAGTAAGAAGGGAGGGGTGGAAGGCAGGCGTTTCAAGATTTGGTCATATTTGCATTATCCTATTCTGAGTGGATTGGTAATAAACTGAATTATTTTTTCCCAAGTTGAGTCTGTTTTCCCCATGATGGCAACTGGTGAATGATCTCCCTGTCCTCATCCTTATCTTGACCTGCAAACCTTTCATTATATTTTCTCTCCTTTGCCCAGCTGAGGAGAGGAGTTACAGAGGAGCTTTGGTGGGCATGTGGCATCCAGACAGGGTCCAGATGCTGCAACCAACAAAAAGCTATCTTGAAATTATACGTGAAATTAATTGGTTATTTTCTATTAATGCCATACAAAAACTGATCCAACAAATCACACAAATTTATGATTAAGGATATCCTAAGGGTAGGTATCAAAATTACTCTGTCAACACTTGAATTTGAAAACAATAAAGAATAGGTGACAAAAAGAAGAATTAAAAGGAAAAAGAATAGCTTACTTAGTGTTATTTGAGGTTTAAGAACTTTGAGAATTTTTCCTTGAACTCTCATTAAAACATGACTCGGTTTTCAACTGCAATAACCCTTCAATCTTCCACCTGCAAGCACTTTCCTAGTACTGAAAAGACCATTTACCTCCTGCTTCACCCACCCTGCAAGATTTTCTGCACAGCTTTGATGGGTAGAGGACCATAACCTTACCACTCTTCAAGCATTTATAAAGATCTTCTGCAACACTTTGATTGCTTGTGTTCATCATTGTCAATGAAGAAATACACAGTTTGTCTTAGGAAAGTTAGCCTTTGTCCACTGTGTCTTTGCAATCATTTATATTCTATAAGAAAATGACTTTTGTTATTGCTGTTTTGCTGCATTTTTTAGAAATATATAACCTGCAGAGCAATTCCTTCTGTTGATTTTGACAAAAGCTCCCTCTTTTCTGCAGCTAAGATTTCAATACAATGGATAGAATGGCCTTTAAGAAAAAAAAATCCAACCCTTTCTTCAGCTTCAATAAAAAGCGTACCTGCAATTAGATGCTACAGGAGCCAGACCATTGTCCCCATCACTGCAGTTCCTCTGCAGAACTTACTCCCTGATGTTTGTGTTTAAGAAACAAAAGCAAGAAATAGAGATGGTGCAGATGGGCTAAGGTTAAGAAAGTGCCACCCCACCCCATCTTACCCAGATCCATGCTTTTCGAGGCTTTCAGATTAATTGATTCAGACTGTTTGGCTGGTGTCAAAGATCTGAAGTTGATGTGCTGATCTGTTAAATGCACTGCTGAATTTATGATGGGGCTGCAGTTATAAAAAACAAGCAAAATAAAAAAGACATGTAAAATATTTAGGCACCAGCTGAAAACACCAGTGAGCTAATTAAAACATGCACAACATACATGTGTTTCTCCCTCTAGTTGCTTGCAGCTATGCATTTTAAAATCAGTTATTGATTCTCAACTTTCTTTTGTGAGACTTAACACCTCCAGTCACTCGTTTTTCATCATGGATGCAAATGTAAATGCTTAGTAATCATTGCTTTTACACAATTCATATTTTATTTAGCAGAAGAGGAACACACTAGCACCTGTGGGTTTTTTTTTCTCCCATTTTCTAGTTCTGTTTCACAACTGCTTTCCAAATAACACGCTACACAAAGTTGGAAAAGTACTGCCGATATGCCTGGCTCAATTCTTCATCTCCTAGTACAAAACTTTTACAGCCTTGCACCACTCCTGCAGAGGCCTGCAGGTCTTGTGGAGGGTGCCATAACACACTGAAGAATTCCAAAGTATCATGGCTCGGTCTTTTTGTTTTGTTCTGTAGTTATTTTACTTCAAGTTAGGCAAATATCTAAAGCTTTCAAATTTTCCCTGAGTGAAACTCAAGAGTAGTTTTCACCCATGAGGACTCAAAACATCTCACTGCAATGCATCTGAAATCTTCCCTGTTTCTTTACAATTAGAAACAAAATGTTAATATTTTTTTAAATACTCAAAAGCGAAAAAGCAGTTACAAAATTAAATACATTTATTGCAAAACTCTTTAATCAAAAGGTTTGGTCTCACTGTGTTAAAACACTTTCCAGAGTTCCTTTGCTGAAATGTGATTTCAATGAAACCAGTGTGATTTGACATAGCGACTCAATTTCAATAGACCTTAGGTTCCACAAGGAAAACCAATATAACATTGGAAAAACATCAGCGTGGGAGAAAGACCCTGTAAGTTCATAATCATTTTAATATATCATTATAAGAGGATGTTTTTGTTCCCAGCTTGTTGAAAAATTAGGAGCAGATCCTAGCAAACAACTGCCGTTAAGAATTTAATGCAGAGTTCTGCTAGTCTCTGTGGACTTTTGTTTATTTACCATGTCATACATACCTACCTGGGACACCAGAAATTATGAAATTACTCTAGTGAAATGACTCTATGTTAAAAAAGAAAATCACAGGCTTTTTATTGTATTAAGAATTCAAGGTACCCATAATAACATATACCATCTCAAATACCATGTGCAATCAGTCATTTAAAGGGTAGTTTTTAATCACATCCATGCACACAACAATGGAAGTATGGCTAAGTTTTTAGCTGAAATATACAATTCCCTAATATCATTGCAATAAAACAGCTGCATGACTATCAAAACTGAATACACACAAAATGAGTAACGAGCGTTCAACATTGAATTTTCAGCATTAGAAGTATGAGAGACTGAAATGATGCTTTGATTTCTGCACTTCCAAACTTCCATATTTACTAAGGACATTAAAGCTTGAAACTGCCACTAAGCACACCAGCCTTTACTAAAGGTATTCTTAAACTATTTGAAAGATCTGCCCAAAGCATTTACAACTGGGAAAGCGTCCATTAATTTTTCCCCTACACATTTCAACATTCAAACCTGAAGTTTTATTTTCTAACCTCAGGAGTGTCTTTGGCTGACATGCTGCATAAGAACATTCAGTTTCCTAAAAACTGAACTTGGCTAGGACTTTTAAAGCCTTAGGAGACTCCAGGAACTCATCTATACATAGCACCCATTAGTACAGCATTAAATCCACCTTTTTGTGATTTTTTTTGGCTTCTGTTTTTTTATTTTTCTTTAAGTGGGATTATGTTTTGGGATTCTTTTTGTTTTACTGAACACATGCTGAGTATTGTGATCCATATCACAGAATCACAGAATCACCGGGTTGGAAGAGACCCATCGGATCATCGAGTCCAACCACTCCCACCAAACACTAAACCATGTCCCTCAGGACCATGTCTACCCATGCCTTAAACACCTCCAGGGAAGGTGAATCAACCACCTCCCTGGGCAGCCTATTCCAATGCCCAATGACCCTTTCCATGAAAAACTTCCTCCTAATCTCTAGCCTAAACCTCCCCTGGCGGAGCTTGAGGCCATTTCCCCTTGTCCTGTCCCCTGTCACTTGGGAGAAGAGGTCAGCTCCCTCCTCTCCACAACCTCCCTTCAGGTATTTGTAGAGAGCAATGAGGTCTCCCCTCAGCCTCCTCTTCTCCAGGCTAAACAACCCCAGCTCTCTCAGCTGGGGATATATGTCATGGATAGCAGGCATACTGCGGCTTACAAACAACTGAAATGAACAATGCACTAAATGCCAAAATAACAATCCCATCTTACATTAAAAGATCATCCAGGTGACTGTGAGAACATTGGTATAAATTTTTACAAAATAAAAAGCTATTTTAAAATCAGTTAGAACTACAATCACAACCACTCAGGCAGCTAGGGTTGTAATGATTAATAGCTAAAGTCCAACCTGTGATTATAATCCTCATTCAGCAGATCCTCACTGGGATGCGGTGGGAGAGGTGGAGGGGTTTCATTTTCAATATTGCCACGATCAGACACTGACAACTCTGAAATAATAATTTAAAAGGGGTTAAATAAGCAGAAGAAACAAGTACAATACACCAGTTCACTGATCAATGACTGGACTGGAAGGCCCCAAGCAATCCTAAAGTGAGTCAAATTATTCAAATCCCTAAACTAACTAAACTAGAATTAAAAACACACCAAGCAGAAAATATACCCCTTGGGATTTCCTGAAGAGTCGATTTTCAGATTTGCATATGCATAACTAAAGATAAATATAGACAAACTTTGTGCTTATACTGAAGTTGAGTGCAGGGCACAAACGGCTTTACTCCATTTGAGTGGATTTTCACTTCCACATAGCTGCGTCCTAACTGATTGTAGGTTCATGGTTTCATACCCTTTGATGGGGAGCATTTACCACGTTTCATGTACAGAAGAGAACCCCAATCTCAGCAAAGAATTCATAAGATGAAAACATTTTCTTATTCCACAGCAAGTGAAGTCAGTGGTGTTTCCGGATTACAGCCTTCACTTTGGTAATTCCTTCTTTACCTTTACAAAAGGCATTCAGCTCACACCAAAAAGTTACTTTGGACCAGGAAAAAACTACTCAATTAAACCATTCAGTGGTTTGCTAAACAACATTGTTACATATTTGCAGTATCTAATATGTCTGTTGTGTCTGCTCTGTAGGCCAATTTGTTATCATCCTGTAAATTCACCTCTCAATCTAAAGGCCTAATCTTATAAAAGGTCTCTACATTTTTCAATGCAGGACGTGTTTTCGTCCCTCCAAAACTTAACAGGAAACACTGACACTTAGGAATTCTTGGGTTTCAATGGCAAATAAGCAATTTAACAACACTGTCATGCCACACTCACGACCTGCTCTGTTGTACTGAATGTTGCTTATCTTTTTGCAGAATCCTGTGTGAAAGTACTGATCTAACTTAAGAGAAAAACTGTTTACAGGAAGGGGATCAAGCCAGACAGCAGTACATTATATTTATTAGAAATGAGTGCTAAGATAATTCCCCAGAAGCAAATAAACAAAAAGCTTCCAACAGAAAAAAACCCTATTAGCTCAATAACTCCTATAAAATTCCTGTTGGCTGGATGGGCTCCCGAAGATCAGAAAGATTGGAAACAGTTCAAACTGTGTATCTGAGGGAAAGTCTCATCAGAAGAAAGTGAAGGTGAGCAGGCGAGGCAAAACATTATAACAAAACCCTAAAAAATAAGGACTGTGAGTCTGATGAAAAAAACAGTAGCTACCTAGCATATACACACACTGACTTCTTGATCCCATTCTTTCAGGTTGCAATTTAAGGACAGGAAACAGATGAGAAGTAAAAAGCAAGTTCTCACATCAAAAAGAATTTAAAACAAAGGCAAGCTCACACAGTTGAATGCAATTAAATATCTGAATGATAAATCAGAAGGTGAAAAAAATTTCCTCATGTAAAAACACCCAGAACTACAAAATAAGTAGACTACAGAGCTCTGTGTGAAGACTGCAGGATATCAAGTACACGGGAAATGCAGGTGCAATTCCCTGTCAGTGACTGAAAAGCGATACACACAGGAGTAGGGGAAAACTCTTGACACACATACAGAGGCTACTACTTTACCAATCGCCACTCTGGAACAACATAATAGCAGTGCATTGGGTTGTTCTTTAAATATATGTTTAGTGAAGTCAAAAGGAAACAGGCATTGAGAGCCTTAGGAAACATCCAAACACTCCATCTAAAACTTAGAGTTAATGGTGTGCCCAGTTTTAAAATAGCACATAAGGTCTCATTCTTGGCATCTGGAAGGGGATGTAATATAATTCAGAGACACACAGAAAAGGTGGCAAGGGTAATTGGACACATGCAGAAATATTCCAACAAAGAACACTAATTGGGATTCTTTGGTTTGGAATAAGAAGCAATAAAAGAGGATACAAGAGGAGTCTAGGAAATTGTAAGAGCTATGGATAAGGTGAAAAAGAAGCTCTCTCAGAGTGTCTCATACACACTAACTAGAAGGCACACCTATGGCAAACACAAAGTAATATTTTTTCCTGTACAATTAAATCATGGAACTCATTGCCTTGAGGATGTTTTTGAAATCACTTTGTAAAATAAATATTAAGAAAAGTACTAGAATTTAGAGAGGTATCAATGGAACAATGGTCCAAACCGAACCTCTAAATCCACCCAAAGCAGGAAACAGATATCTGATGGAAGAGAGAAGAAGGGGAATAAATAAATCACACCACACCCGACAGTGTGGCTTACCCTCCAATAGTCACAGCTAGAGAAAATGAGCATACCATGTAGCTACATTAACTCTGTTACAACGGTAATTGATACGTCATTTCACAAAGGCTGTTTTGTGACTTGCGCTACACAAATGGTACACATCGAAAAATGTCAGACTTCCTGAGTGCATTGGAAATGATCACAAGGGACTGCAGCAACCAGCAAAATGGGAGCAGAAGCAAAAGAGTCAGAGTATTTACCCTAAGAAGGAGTCACTGGCTCCGTGTTCAAGACCTCAGGAAACGATCTCAACAGAACCAGAGAGAGCAGAGGGACAGCTAAGCCACTAAACAAAACTTGAATTTTCATATATTAAACAGTTTGGGAGAATAAATAATCGAGTCTAAGATACGTATAATGTTTACAAGCAAAATTTCACTACTTAATTTTTCTCTATTGACATTATCACATACGTTTAAAAATAGAGATGCTTGTAGAAACAAAGGCTTGTCAAGTCTATAGTAGTGGAGAGAGTTTATGATTATTCTACTATTTAACCAGAGAGATGACAGCATTTCCCCTATAACCATATATAACGTAGGGTTAGAAGAAATACATAAGAACCTCTAATGAAACACATTCCAGTAATCTTTCAACACCAGAAATGTAAAGCTGCTGGCACTGAAGTATCATTTCTCAAAGAGGTTTTTCTAAAAAACACTGAATCTGTGCAACAGCTTGGCAGAAAAAGAAGTGAGGACCTGAAGGCAGCAAGTATTATTCATGCAAAAACAGAACAAACGCTGGCATTTTAATACTGGATCAGTATCCACCCCCCCTTTATTTAAATATCCACAGGCAAGACAAAATGCAATGTTTTGGCTATAACCACTCTTCCTCAGACATTAGATTTTCTTGCTAATGTATAATAAAAGACTCTTAAAGCAGACAGCAATATTAGCAGGCCAGGCTTCAATGTATTTTTGCTGAGCTTTTATAAGAATTTTATTGGTGTGACAGTGAACGATACTGGAAATAACTTATTGGGAAACATTAATTGAGAAAGTGACATTTTATTAAATTTAATACAGCTCCTGTCATTAAATTCTTACATTAGATCCTGTATTATGTTAACAATCTCTTCTATCTTTTGTTATTCTTCATAAAATGTACCATCCAGACTTTAACATCCAAGATCTGGATAGCAGACCATAAGAATGTACAAGGGATTGTTCCCCCCTGTCACAAGCAGCTCACCGTATCTGTGGCTCACATCTTTAAACAGACACATAAGATGAAGTTCCTTACTGAGTTAAATGAGGGCTGTGAATAGATGTAACATCTGGCCTTTAGAGATGCCTTAAAATACTCAGGACAAAACTTCATTAAAAAATAATGCAAAAACGTTTTTGACTGAAAATAAGTCAGAGCTTCATATGGAAAGGAGAATGAGTATTAGGTTGATAATAATTAATACCATGACTTCAAAATTAGAGAAATATTTCTACAGTATGCAGGACTACTGTAAGACCAAAGTATGTTTCAGCAAGGAATTTTCAAAGGGGAGCCCTATTGTAAGTCATCCTGCTGCTGAAAGTGTGCAGTTCTCTGTTAAAATCACTTAAATTTTACTCATCAAATGACAAATCTTCAACAGAAATTGCAATACAATGATACTTCTAATTAAGTGCTAGAAACGTCTTTATCATATGTCTTCTGCTGACTGCAATTACCAACTGCTCCCAGCAGGTCATTACTGGGAAGCCCCAACCACATCAAATGGTCCTTGACCATAGCTCTCAGCTGCACTCCAGAGCATCCTTTTCACATCCCCCACACATGCTCTTCTGAGGCCATCACATTGTCTTGCTATAACACCTTCTTATCATCACCACTCTTCCACTAAAAAGATGTCTACTGAAAACATTTTTTATGAATGAACTGCAAAACAGTCACCCTGATTTTTGGATTGCAGTTGAAGTATCCTTATCTGGAAGTACAGTTCTCCCACATACTTTATTTTGAACTTTATTTAAGTGAGAAGTTAGCTTTTGCCATTCACCTGTATCAATGGCTCCAGATCAGTTGCTTATCTGTTTTTGAAGGAACTGTTTAAAGGTACTTGCTGGTTTTTGATCCTTTGACAATGGCTAACTCTACAGGGCAGGCTGGTTGCAAGGATGACTCTTTTCTCCTGTAACTACAGAATCAGTGTAAATTCTATACAGGAGAAATATAACATAGATTTAAACAAAAGGATCTGATCTTTGAATATTTACAATGCTTGAGTCTATATCTAATCCTTCACCTGGAGTCACATTGTCAAAATACTGAAGTCAAACCAAATATTTACCCCCAAATTATAGGGGAGTTTCTCCTGAGTTTTACAGATATGGACTCTTTGGTTTTGGTTAAAATTACCCCATACAATCATTGTAGCAGCCTATGAAACTACTTTTTTGCAGGCCACGCAGATTCCACAGTTGTCTCGGGAGGTGGGAAAAAATAATGCATAATTCAACTGCAGCAAATATTCCTTTTCCTACTGGAAGGTATTTTAAGTATGTACTTGGCTTGAAGGATGAGAGCACACTTAAAAGGATAGGGGTCAAAACCACCTCAAATACTTAAACATTTCAAATAATTAGTATCTTGCTGAATCAGGTGCAAATGGGACAGACAGTACAGTATGCCATCAGAAATGAAACAAGACAGCAAAATAATTGGTATTAAAAGCTCTTACTTAAATGCTTACATGTGCTCATACAAGTAGGTTTTCTTTCTACAATGTAAACAACTACCTTTTTTTTAAAAACTGGTTAATTAATATAATTCCAGTTTGTAAATTAAGGGAATGTTTCTAACCTTCGAAGAAATTTTAACCTAAAATAAATTTTAGCCTAAAAGAAGCAAGTGTATGAAAAACACATTTTATATAAATTCATTTAGCTTATAAGAAACTACAATACAAAAATCATTGTGCTCATTAAAGATATATAGAAAATAAACATTTTGACAACATATATTTTGCACTCATCATTTGTTTTTTTTATCCAACCTTACGTGTTGGGGCAGCGAGCTAGAAACTGTTACTTAAACTGGAATTTGTGCCAGGAATCTAATTCACAACTTCTGAGTCAGCTCTCCCACCCTTGCTGGATCTTCAAGCCTCAAAATAACACAATGTGCACTTACTCTAATTAACCACTTTACTCGTGGCTGTGGATTTAAAAAAAACCCCAAAACACAAAGCGCTTTCTTTTAGCACAGAGAAGGATATTTACAGACTACCTTTTATTCTTTCCTGAGGACTACATGTTACAAATTGCTGAAGATTAGAATCATTGTGCCGGGAAGCTGCTGTGAAGTTATGACTCCCATCAAACGCTGATTTTTGAAAAATGTCCTGGTCTGAGCGTTCCTAAGGGAAAACCAGAACCACACATCATAAAAAAAAAAAATTAATTCAACATCACTACAGACAGTGCACAAAACCAGTGTAATGTGTTCGCTGTACATTGTTTTCTTTCAAATGAGGAAAGATACCTTCAAAATGACTGTCTGGTTTCACTGACCATGAAAACAAAACAATATCTAAGGAATAACAATCATTAAGAATGATGCACAAAAATGAAGACTTTTTTTTTATGACCCACAACTGGCTTCATTCAAAATTCTCCATCTGGGAGGGCAGCTTGTGACATTGTCAACACAAGAATACAGGCAATGCCAATGGTATTTTTCTGCCAGCCAGCTGGTTCCCTTCTCTCAGAGACTGAGTGCATATGTTCTTCTCATCACACGCTAGAGCAGTTTTGCAAGTAAGGAGTTACACCAAACTCCCAAACGCAGGTCTTCTGGCTAGCAGCTAAACAAACTCCTGTCACACCTCTAGTCAGCTTTGCTTCTGAGACATTTCTGCCCACCCCTACGTGCCATATCGCCTAATTTATTCTCCTGAGCAGTTGCTCCAAAGGAAAACAGGGGGAAAAAACAGAAATCACAGTTTCTAAAACTGGTACAGACCCAAAAAGATGTTTCTGCACTTGTTATTCAGGAAAAGCAGAAAACCCTCACAGGGGAATATTATGGCTAGTTTTCAAAATAACCTTTACAGTTTCTGTGATTTTGTATCTGTTTTCTGAAGGGACCTCCAACTAGCTTCTGTTTTTAAAGTGCATGTTCATTATGCCAGCAAATGTTACACTAATTACATAATTTCTTAAGTTTCATAGTCATATCTTCATAAGAAATGCATGTATACAAGTTATATGCAAAATGACAAAAAGTTTTTAACACATTGGCAAGTGATTGCCTGCAAACCAAAGCAGAAGAAAGGCTTTT
>WAAB01021968.1:200388-214392 GCA_013389865.1 Piaya cayana
GACAAGGTGCTAAGGAGCATGGTTTATTGTTTGATAGGAATGGTTGGACTTGATGATCCGGTGGGTCTCTTCTAACCTGGTTATTCTATGATAATAAAAATAATAGTAAATTATTAGTAAAAAAATAATAATATAATTTTGAAAATGCATCTCAGAAGACAAATGAATGCTGGAATGGTTATGGTGACAATCTGGCTACAAATGTAGTCTCAGTGTAGACAAAACACTCCCTCCTCCTCAGTACAGCACAAGCCATTTGAAAATGCTAGTTTGAACCTCTGTACAGAAATGCCCACACCATACAGCCACTGACAATTGCGTTTCTTCTCGTTAATGGAAATTTTTCAGCTTACGTATGATTCCTCATGTTGTGAGGCCCACATTTAACTACCTTCCCCTGTACACTGCTAGCTAAATAAAGTTTTACAACATCCAGACTACTACTACATTGGAAACCATTCCCAGTGGGATGGGGAACCTTAAATTAACAGCAAGAACAGATCTGCTTTTCCAGCTTTTTGATAAATGACAATCAATATCCCAACAACTGATCACTAACCAGCCTAATTGGAGTATTCAGTGTATAAAACATAGCTGTCATGGAAGACCTCCATTAGTGTCTGACCAATAAAAACAATAATGCATTTCTAAACGTATTGTCCTTCTATCAAGCTGAGATGCAGTACTTGGGAAGCTGTTTTGGGGACAGGAATGAATGGGCAACAACCCACTTCTGCTACAGTCTGCAGACTCAAATGGAATTACAATTGAACCTAAAAGACTGCCCTATAAAAATTAATTCCTGACTAAAATGAATTTGATTCAATCAAGACCTCATTATGCATTCTTCATAAGGCACAAGTCAAGATTATTTACCTCTTTCATACATCTGAATAATACACAAAACTAAATGCTTAACTATTAAAGGCAGCCTCATATTTCTATTAGGTCAACCTGATGCTTGATTGGAAGATTTTAAAAATACTTTGGCTTTTGTTAAATGAATAAAACTCGCAGCAATGAGTTTTATTTGAAGATGAGCTTGCTTTCTTACATCACAAGAGTACGCAATAAATGTAACATATTTCTTATAATTCTTCCTTACAGCATAATGCTATGTCATATAGAAAAGGAATGCCAAGACGTGTTTTTCTCTTACACACACGAGAATTGCTAACAAATCTTTTCCATATTTTCCTGAAATGGCTGACATCAGTGAGGCCTTTGTGAAGTGTCCTCCCAACAAGGGCAAAGCATAATATTCAGAAAGTAATATACTTCTAAATCTGTTTCTCCCACAATCAATGATGGTAGTAAATCAAATAGAAAATTATCAGGAAAATATTAAGAGTTAATTACATTAAAAATACATGCATTCTCTCCCCCCTCTCTGATCTTTTATGCAAAAACATCCACAAATATAATTCCAGCAATGCTTATTAAATAAAAAGCTTGAAATTATCTCAGAATTCCACAATAGGATTTATTACAACCTTTTACTCTACAACTCCACTTCCATGCGTTTTATTTTAAGGAACTGTACAGGTGTTGAAAATCTACTACAATATTTAGTCAAGGGTCAAAATTAAAACCAGAGTAGTAAGGGCAGCCAGTATACACACACACATATTATCTATGTAAAGATGAAGAAAAAGCATGCATGTGTGCAGGCATGCATGAGAGGGAGCAAGAGAGATTAAAAACCCAATGCTTTTCAAAATAAAAAAACAACTGGCAAATTATATTAGGTCTAGAAAATCATAGAATCATAGAATAACCAGGTTGGAAGAGACCCACTAGATCAGAGTCCAACCATTCCTACCTATCTCTAAATGTAACTGTCAATGTTTCTGAGAAACAAGTTTGATATTAATCAACTCAGCACAGGACCAGAAGAACACCAAAAGAAAAAAAATGTGGAGTGAATTAAAATACTAATGAAAATGGAAAAGCAAGAGCAAAGTAGGATCCAAGTCACACTAAGACATTAAGCTCACTGATCATGACAATAAATGAAGTCAGAAGACTTCAAATCATCTGTACACCTAGTGTTGCCTTGAGGAGGTAGCAGACAGTCAAAACTACAAAAACACATTAATCCTTAACCCTTTTTTAGGACCACATTTGCTTTTGTTCTAATGCTTGTCAAATTAAAATAAGAAGTGACTTTTGGCCTGGCCTCAATAGGAACAGCAAGACCAGGAGACATCAGCCAAAACTACCGTGGGAATCCTGACTCCAGGAAGCCAGGAATTCATTCTGCCAGGAGGAGCTCTCCAACCAAGACTTTGGCCATCGCCTCTTGCAAGCAAAAACAATGGGAGTGGAAAGACACTTAACCCATTTATTGCTTCACCTCTGTTTGCATCTCTAGTCGTCGGAGAACTACCAGCTGGATCCTCCCACGAATGTTCCCCTCCATCGACATGGAGCGTCTCAGAGTTTCCATAGCCTCATGATTTGACTTGCCCAGAAGTGACTCTCCATTTACTGCAACAAGCTGATCATTTGCTCGCAAACGACCATCCTACAAGTGAGAAACAAAACAAAACAAAATAAAACAAAACAATTAGTAGGTAGAGGTGCTACATACAGCAGGAAAGCAAGATGCAAACACTCAGATCTTGCTTTCCAGAATTTCAGAAACAAGAGACTGCTTAGTACCAGATCTTTAAAAGAAAAGATCTTTGGGTCCATTAATTGACCTTTTTTTTCTTTCCTCCATTAACTACATTTTGGGAAGAGTTCATAGGGCAATTACAAACACAGAATTACATGCACACACTGCAGCTTTTCTTGCATGTAAAATTTAATTTTTATCACTTCTACAAACAAAACAGGAAAAGGCACTTTTGCTTAGTTAAAAGGACCCACACCATAGCTGTTAGTATCTGCAATGCAACTGCGAAGGGAGTACAGCAACGTATTTTCCATGCATTACTAACTGCTATTACTGTCTTGTAAAAAATAGCTCCAAACATTTTGTCTTACAGTCTCATTAGTGTCTATATAGTCACAACTACCACACCACTACACGGGGTAGTGTTTTCAGTTCAAAGTGTTTATTAAGACTTAAGCATCCACAATGCTGTCCATATATTTCAACATCCAAATTTGCTCCCAATAACAAAATTAGGGTTGAGCAATATCAAGTAACCTATGCTTTGAATAAAGTAATTCGGTGTCATTGACAAGGTTAAATGACATTTGTGGGTGTAAAACAGTGGACACTGCTCTTTTGTGACTTAGGAGTCCTACTGCTGTTGTCATTATCTGTGATTTATTTCTTTTCACAAAAGACACGTGCTGAGGATTTTTCTCTTTTTAACAAGAAAGTAAGGTCTACTTAATAAAAAGACAAGTGGGTTTTTTTTAATTTGTCAGCTTCATAATCATCAGGTTGGCACCAGACCTCAAAAGAAGGCAAAGTAAGAAGCTGAAGACCTCCCATATAGAAGGGCAGTGAAGAAAGAATAGCGGAGAAAGAATTTGCATAGAAATACATTGCTTGGTTCAAATGAATCTGATTCATTCATAGGCTCATTACACACTCTTCACAAGGCCCTTGTCCAAACTGTTTACATAGTTCATGCATCTGAGTAATCCAGAATATATATACTTTTCAATTTTTATTTTTTCTATCACTAAGATGTTCAATAAAGTATTCTGCTATCGATGCCAAGCCTAAGACATTTGTGCTCAAGAGATTTACAGCACCTGTGATAAACCCAGATTTCTTCAGTGTTATTTTTGTTGGAACTGGGTATGATCATTACCACAGCAGAGTATGAACAGCAAGAGGTGCCACAGAGCTGAAGATGAATGGAACATCCTAGAATCCAAAAATAAACTGGGAAGGACAAGAAAAAGGGAAGATAGAATTGGGAGTTAAGTCACTCAACTGAAGAAAAATGAAAAGAAATAAAACGTTTCTGGGGAGGGTATGGGAACAGAGGATACGAAACAATAATGCCGTTTGGAAAAGTTACTGAAGCCTCTCCTGCCTCTCTGTTGAGTATTTCATGCCAACATACATTTACATACAGCCAAAATCAATAGGTTAACCCCACCCACCCTCTACATACAAAATTATGCCATCACACACGCTAAAGTTTAGGGAAACAAGAGTTAACATTGCTGAACAGGGATTTTTATTATTTGCACATGCTGCAATTCCTTTGTGTTCTATCAAAACTGGCTTAAAAGAATGGAGTCATTCACAGTAACCACAGTTTAAGGAAAAAAAATTTTTTTTCTGAGTTTCTGTAAGACTTTGAAAGTTTTAAAGGTCCCTATGTCCTCTTCCTGTGCTCCCACAGGCTCTTGGATTTTTTTTTCCCTTTCTGTGGACAAATAACCATGTATAAAAATCTGTTAAAGCTTCTTACTAAAGTATATACAAATACAACCTCAAATGCGTCCTGTCATGACTACATCTCTTGACTATGCAACTGTCCTGAACACAATCTGTATTTTTAAAGGAATCACTGCAGCCTCAGAAAACTCTAAATTGACCTGATTTTTAATTTGCCTTGCAATATTTTGTATGAGTCTTTGTATTTCTTTCTATTTTAATAGCGTCAGTTCATAAAGACCTTTTGATGCATCTCCCCTCTAACTACTCTGTTAATACACTCCACTTGAATGCAAAATTCAACTTGAATTCAACACTTCAGCTACAATTAGAGAAAAAAAAGTATGCATGGTTTATAGATGCTGATCAACCTCACTTTTTAAGTCACCTGTATGAGGTAGGCTGGAAGACAGCTGAAAATTGTTTTCTCACATGCTCAGGTAGAAGTTATTACACAGGAAAACCTTTTGGTATTCTAAAGACTGAAAAAAAAAAAAATTAAAATTCCCAATTTCTTAACAGATTCCAAACACAGACTTTCACACCACTGGTGTTACGGCCTGGTTTAGAAACCTGAACTGCTAAACAATCTGCTTTTCCTTCATCTGTGAAAGGTAGGTTTCTTTGTGGTTTCCGAGTAGAACATTTGGCATTTCAGCAAACCAGTTTCCAATGCCATGTCTGAAACTGCAAGAGAGCTATTCTAATAAAGGATGAAGCTAGTGTTCCCTTCTTTACTCACAAAATGTTGGGGTTTTAGTGGAGCTCACAGCAAGGGGTAGAACCTGCCACCACTTGGCTACCAGATTTGGGCAGACAACCACAAGACTCCCATGCTTTTTAAAGCAGAGCAGGGAGATAGAATGCTGTGTTCTTCATGGACTTGCACCTACTTATTCCCTTTATTCCATCAATGACATTTATCTGAAAAGAAATTCCTTGATGGCATTTATTGGAATAATCTGATTTCCCCATCCACTGCACACAACAAACGTTCACTGCAACAGCACTCAGGAGCCCCAAGATACACCAGGTCTGATGTGAACAAATGCACACACAGAAAATATCTGATTATTCCTAATAACGGCTCTGCTGCATTTCAGCTGCAGCAGACAGCAAGTACCTGGTCATCAGGAATTCATCACAAGTAAAAAGCCAAGATCTCTTTAGATGAACAAGGCAGAAATCCCTAAAGTTATGGGGAAAGATGATGCATTTAAACTCAAATGTTAGTTTTCTTTACATTAAAGGCTCTATATAATTACATATATCAACTGTTCTAGTAACTTCTTTATCCTAGGGACAGTAAAAAGTAGTTCAGGAATTACAAAAGGAGATTAAGAATGGGCATAATAGTAAAGCAATTGTGATTATTCCTGCAGGATACAGTGTTAGAAAACCAAATAAGAACATTAAGGCATTTTTACTTCATTTGCTTTCGTAGCGAGAGCAGTAAATAGGCCCCAGGTCTCACAGTAGCATGTATGATGCAAGATGCAATGATATTTTCTAAAATCTTTAGCTAGAAGAAAAAAAAATAAAGTACAGAATCAAAGACTTGCATTTTCCATATTTTTCTAAACAACTCCAATAGTTGCCTCTCTTCAGACCTTTGGTTCAGACCAATAATGGATAAAAATAACAAACCAAAATTGTTTGTCTCTCACACGTAAGTCTTCATTCTCAAAAGCATGCCTGTGAGAGATATCTAAAGCGCCAAAGACTGTATATAGCATTAGAAAAACTGGGCATTTACTTCATCAGTGAAACAAATGTCTTTAAGTTCCATGCATTACATGTCGTCTTCTGAAGACAAATGGTGACTGTATAGACAAGAGGATACACATTCCCCTTATATTAGCATGATACCAAATTTTAAACTCTAAATGCAGAAGTGAGAAATAGTAAGAGAATTCTCATGTCAGTGAACATTATGATTTCCTCCTGTGTTATTTTTCAAAAAAACCTTTGCGTATACAGAAGAAAGTGCACACGTTTGAATCCATAATACTCCACTTTAGAGAATATGAGAAAATGCTGTTTCCAAATGTTCCAGTTGGAAAGATAGGCTTTTTATTTAAACAACTGATACAAGATGACATTTAAAATAAAGACAATAAGGGTATCTTTAAATATTTATGCACAAATGTGCGCATACTTTTAAACTTGATACAAGAAGTTTTATTAATTGCTAATACCCACTGATTATGTTTTGTTTTCTGTAAAGGTCATTAGACAGGAGAAAGACAGCTGTTCTCCATGCATATGCAACAGTAAACTGTGGTTCTAAGATACTGCCAAAATGACTGCATTCTGTGAGAATGTGTATAAAACACATAGAAAAGATTCTCTGAATAGCTCTGGTTGAAGCCAGAGCCTCAGCTACCCTCATCTGCTCTGGAGCCTACACTCAGATCTATTACTACAAGTTCTAATTAGCGAAAGGGTTATAATGACGGTGAAGAGACACGGACATCATGTCACAGGACCACAGGTTATCACAAGACATTTCCAGTCATGGTGATTAAATGTGCCAGTAGCACAGAAGTCCTGCTTTATTAGTCAGCCGACCCTCAAGCCAAAATTAACCACACTGGAGTAAGTAACTATGCAAAATCAGAGAATGATAAACATATAGAGCTAGAAAGGGTTGTCTTATGTGTCTACACTGTGACGTCAGGTAGCCCTCCCGCTAATGCTACTGGAAGATGGTTGCACAAGGTTTACTATTCAAACAATGAGTTTATTTATAGCACTGTGCACTGGCATTGCAACTGGTGTGGGGACAATTACTCAGGGAACACATAGCTGGAAAAGCAAGGACAATAACCTCATTTTCACAGTAAAATGAGTCATAATCTGTAGCAGATGTGCACATGAACTAAGTTTATCCAGCTCTAATTTGGCAAATCATTCCTTAACCAATTTCTGATACAGCAGGTAGATAAGCTCACTCATACAGCAGCTAGATGAACTTACTCACTTGTCATTTAGCCCCAAGTTAACCATGGACAGTGTTCTGAACTGCATGTACCAGGCTCAGTTACACGGAGAAGATCCCAGCTTTGAAATAACTGGGGAACCAGGACTGGTAAATAATAGAAGCAGGGAAGTATTAAACATTCACATCAAAGCTAAATCCTTGATTATTGTTATTTACCAGCTGCTGTAAATAGATGATCATGAAAGTTTTAATGCTGTGAATTGTCTTACTCAGCAGGCTGGTGTCAGTAGAGGAATTTACATAAACTGAATTAAAAGGTATTTTTTACAGAAAAGAGAACTGCGAGAAATTGCTGAGATAACACAAGAGAAGAAAATTACATTATGGATGTACAACAGTTAAACATACTAGCCCAGAAAGATTAAGACTTTTGTTCCTAATTTCAAGAAAATTACCTTTTTCAAAGTTTCATTTGGGAAAAAAAATGTAGTCAACAGATTTCCTGAAGATTAGGGAATAATTCAAATACTTTTAAATCATAAAAACATACAATAGCCCTCACATAGTCCTTAGAGGGAGCAGAACAATTCATAATACTGTCATTTACCAATTTAATACTATCAATTTAATACTACCAATTCAGTCCAACCCAGGAACGATTGGCAACTTGTACACAATTCATGCCAGGCTCAGCAAAGTTGCCTATCTACTACAATTGTAAAAAACCTATTTTGAGTTTAAAAAAAACCACGTAATGAGCTAGCTTTTTATTTACAGCATAAATGAAATGTATAATCCTTAACCTGACAGAACTGCCATTTCCAATTGTAAAGAAGTTTGTCTTTTGATTGTTTCCTATGGTCTGACTGTATCAGTAAAAGTGCAGATTTACTCTAAATGAGATATCAACCTTCGCTGCCACTGAACATAGCAGCATGCAAACTTCTCCATGCACTTCTGTGGTCTGTGAGGAAGCTGGGAGGCAGCCTCTCCCTCTACCCACACATCCTTAGCCTTCCTTCTTTTCCCCACTTCCTGTAGCATTCAAATGTCCCACAAGGCTTCCACCAATCCGCTTTTGTTGTGGCAAACCCTACCACACACCACACCAGAATCTTGAGACAAAACATTAGCAGATTTGCAGTTCAGTTAAAGTAACGAATGACAAACAGATTTTTGTTCCTAGAATACTTATCAAGTGAGATTCAGTACTCAACATAGAAATGTCAGAATTCTAATGCAGTCATTGGCAGGCGTGTTCCCTTCCATACCTTAAAAGCAGCACCTCCATGAATAACTGATTTGATGAAAATCCCCAGATCGGCTCCAGTCTCCCGAGATTTGTTGCCTTTTAAGCTCACACCAAGTCCAGCAGAACCAGAATCATTCAGAGGAATCTCAAAGGTCAGCTGCTCTGTGGTTTCTGGAGAGAGAATACTGCAGTTTGGCTCTCCTTTCTGTTGGAGAAAACAAAGATGAAAACTTAGGTGAAAAGTGAGTAGAGAAAATGCACAAACTAGTTGTTATTGTGGGTAGGACTAGATGATCTTTAAACGTTCCTCTCAATCCATACCACTCCAAACCAAGTCATTCTACGATACGTGGGTTCTTGTGATAAGAGAAAGTCCTCTTTTCCAGAAAATAGCTTAAAGAAGCAGCCTTATAGCCAGTAATGCATTTAGCTGACATTTTGTCACCTGATATGGCTTACAACGTTATTTTTTAATGATACCTAAGAATGACTAAATAGGAGGTAAAATAGCTTAGTTACACATGATATAAAACTGATGTTGCAGCAGAATATAACAGACATTTATTTTAAACACAGCTGCATTAAAAATGTAAGCCATAAAACTCTCAACGTCTTTACATGCAGCTCACGAACTGTAATGCTAGTTGTACTGTTAAATCCCATTCTCCTCTGAAAATTGAGTTTCATCCTTAAAAAATTATACTTCCCTTAAACCTGTCTACAGAGGGAAGTTGGCATAACAAAAGCAAGGGTGAGAATTGAAAACGCAGTAAGTCATTCTGCACTTTCTCCCTTTGTTCATACTTTTATTTTATAGAGTATTGGAGCTTTTCCCTTCTAGCGTAAGTTGATCCCAAGATTTTTCTTGGATCAAGCTGCTGTTTACAAGATTGCCAAGTCAAGTATCCATAGCAAAGGAAGGTCAGAAAGAACTTTCTTTTATTGTACCCTGTATCTGCAGTTTTGTAGGGTTGTTCATTTGTTTGGGGTTTTTTATAAGCAGGTTACAATCATTAAATGAAACAAAATCAAAGTCAAGCCTGAAATATTCATACTAGCATTCTACAGAAATAAAATCAGAACAAGAAGACCTACTATGGAAGGTATTAGTAGAAAAGATCACATGCATCACACCTGGTTTTATTGCACCCTTGCTTCTCCACATAACTCCAAGACAATCAGATCAAGTTTCTTATTATTTGGACATTTTCTACTCTTTGTAACAGTAGTGTTAAAAGATTTAAAGGAAAAAATTATGAAAATAGAACACACAGACATGTCCAAGTTGAAAAAGATTAGTAGGGGCTGCTCTCAAGGGTGTCAAAGTCATATGCTAAATTATCAAGCAGAGCCCACATGCAAGGAGAAGCATGGTAGCTTGGCCAATCCTCCTTTTATTATGTAAGGAGGAAGCTGCAGTACCTATAGTATTAAGGCAATTGTCAGCAAAGGTGCCAGTAGAACAGATGTTTTCTCAGGAACCAGAGTGGTCCCATATATTCATCTATTATGTTGTCTGATCAGAAAGAAGCACAATCACAAAATTAAGCACAGAAATGAATATCCTGAAGCAAGAAAAAATTAGAAACAGTAACCACTAAGTATACTTTCATTCATTTCAGATGCCCTTTCACTGATTGGAAGCAGCTACAGGCTAGAGAGGAATCACATGAGCCAGAAAGCTGGGACTACAAACCTCAATCTCAGTATGCACACCATGCTCAAATTCTTCCTGGAATGCAACTGCATGAGGATAAGCCACCACAATTTGCCTAACTGCCAAATATAAATCAACACAGCACCAAACTGACAATGCCAGCACTCATCTCCAGTACCTGTGTTACTCATTGGTGTCTTTGTTCATCAAAAGCAGACATTTCTCAGCTACAAATCTGTCAGTTTTTTTTCTTAGCTGTGGATATAGAGACATCCAGAACGATATCACTCAAAACCTACAAATTCATACTTCCTGCTGTGAAAAATGTGGAATGATAATTTGTAAACACTCCTGCTCCAATTTCCTTCAAAAGAACCAGTATAAGAAAAAACCAACATTATTACTGGCTTTCTAACATAAGCATTTTGCATATAACTTTCTTTTCTGTGTTTTGTTTTCCAAAATACAGACGATTCAAGTCAGACTATTCAAAACTCTTAGATGAGAACTCTACTCAAAGGGCACATCGTGTCCAGATTTGGCCACAAGAAATTTTTCTCAAGGTTCCAAATATGTGATGTCTCCTGTGGATATCTGGGACAGACTATTTTGTATCACCTTTGCAGTCCCCTGGGCAAGCAGTTCCTGTGGTGCTGCTGCTGTTCTTCTACAAGAATCTATGACACCTGCACCAGACACTCACCCCCTCTGGATGTCAATACTGCAGTTTTGCCTTTCCCAACACAAGGAAAATAGTGAGAGAGGTTGCTATCACAGCATAAAAGTTCTCAGTGCCCATGTCTACTTTCACCACAGCAGCCACAAATTGCTTTTCACCTCAACCTGAGCATGGATTTAATGCAATCCTGAATTTGGTGACATTCAGATCAGTTTTTAGTGGGGATGGCTTAAGGTAGGTCCTGCACAAAGGCTATTACTCTGCAAAAAAGAGCTTCCAAGGAAAAGTTAGCACAATACTTTTGCAAAGAAAAAAGTGTGTATTCTTCTGTTAGCTTCATTCTCAGGAGCATCTTACCTGCTTAACTTTAAGCTACAAGATTGACTTTACTTTCAGGCCAAGGCCACATGCATTTGTAAAACAAACTTGTGAAAAAACTCAAAGACAAAAGGATCTATGCATGTCCATCAAGCCAATGTATGAAAATAAACTAGGCAGATTAGACTGGTTAAAATGAGTCAAGTGCTCAAATCAACACTATTCTCACTTGTATTGTCACTCTTAGCACTGCCCAACTTGTGACACTGATGACAAGGCCACAGACCCCCAAGCCATGCCCCAGGCCTTGGCAGTGCTGGGAGCAGGTGTGGCTGTAGGAGATAGGATGCTGTCCCCATCCCCACAGCATGGGCAAAGGCTCCACAGCAGCACTGTGCTCTGCTCTAGGCTTCAAAAAAGAATCCAGATGGATTCCAAAGGACAGCAATCTAATCACCTTGTTCAACTTGAAAGAAAGCCTAACAGGTGACACAATAATAGTCTTTAAAACACTTTACAGTTATCTTTTTTTCCTTTTTTTTTTTAGCAAAAGATTTTTGCCATGAGAAATATCTTGCATAACAGGCAAGGAAACACCAGTAAGTCTCAAAGAAAACCTTTGCCCTCAATACCTGGGGAAAAAAGACTAAGTAGGTTGTTACTATAACTCTCTGACTATGAACTCATACAGTATTACATGCAGTTTTTCAGTATAACTTAGTCCAAATAAAGTGTTGAAGAGTAGAGTAATAAAATATGAGACTTGTCTCATGTTCTGTATTTCCCAAATTCCTTTAACATAACTATGCTCTACGTTAGCTCTTGTTGAGCAACCTGCCAGATCACTGCCTTCACACCTGGATGCGTTATCTATCAAATACTAAGATGTATTCAGCAGAACACCAGTAAATTTTCGTCAGTCTTTTGCTTCTGCTGCCTACCTTAGTACCCTATTTAGAATCTGTAACATTTGACTACCATTTTCTTTGCCACAATTCTCTGGAAAATGGATAATTTCATCATACCCAAACCTTAGTATATTTAATTCAAGTTTAAAAATCAGACGCTTTACCTATTACTGGAGAACTCGTTAATCTTCCTTAAGTCATTCACAAGTGTTTCTTATTCAATATAATCCAATTATTCTAAAAATCTCACTTTTTCATTATTTAACTTCACAGCTCATGAAGTAACTGCTTCATTTGGGCTACTGAATTTCACGAGTGATGGTCCTTCTTCCTACAATATGCAGGTATAAAAATTAAGGGCTGCTAGTGACTCACAAAGCTGGATTCCCACTACTTCCAGTTCCCTGACTTTGCTAAAACACCAACTCAAAACATCAATACTTCACAACAGAGCAACCACCACCAGCTGAATTATGGTCTGGTAAAGGAATTCCTCTCCAATGCACTAAACCTTGAGTTCTATTAGAAATACTTCTTATCACAAGATATCCTAGAATCTGAATTCACTCAGGCACAGAATGAATAAAATGAGGTGCAACAAAAATATGTTTCTAGCTCAAGAAAAACTTATAGCTTAATGCTATAAATTACCCAGCCAACAACCGTGTCATGTATTTTCCATGACAAATGTATCACTCCTCAGCACTTCAGGAATTAAATGAGAGTGTATCACTGAAGATATTCCCTGCTGCAGACATAGGTAATTCACTCAACCTTACTATGATAAACGAGAAACATCCACATAAGTCAAACTCCAGATAGCCAAATGATGAGACCTCCAGATGGCTAGAGCTTTGACATGGCCTGGCCTGCACTTTTCCTTTTTAGATGGGTACACTGAAGACAGCAAGAGGGATCTTAAGCTCTTAAATATTATTAAAGCATACTTAACAGTAAAACAGCTTAAAGATAAAAAAAACAAGAAAGAAAAAGAGATCTGAAAAACCAATCTCCACTGCTCATTATGTCATTATGTCCTTCCTTCAGTGTTGCATGAGATGCCAGTGATGCATTAATGACGAGGTGCTAAGGGGCATGGCTAGTGTTGGATAGGAATGGTTGGACTCGATGATCCGGTGGGTCTCTTCCAACCTGGTTATTCTATGATTCTATGATCTAAACCTGTCAGCTTTCAGTAACTTATTTAGCTGCAAGACGCTCTTAACAGTCCCCTCTAGATATGCACATTTCCCTTCCTAGTCCTCTCTCCAGCTTGGTGATATTTGTTCCCTGTTGTTTATAGGAGTCTGCCACACTCAGCTCCTGCCCACAAAGCTCACTCCTGGTTGCATCATCCAACACTCTAGATAGTTACTGAAGTGTCTCAACTGCTCTCTTTATCCAGATGGTTCTTCCTGGACTGGAATGCAGCAATTGGAAGAAGTCAAAGAGGCAATCTTTCCCCTTGCTGACTAGACACAGCCATTAAACAGAATGGACCAAGCGATCAAGCAGGTACCATTCATCACAAGGGAAATCAGGAGATGGATGTTTTAATCTACCGATACCTGTGTGGAACTTCAGTAAAATCAATCCTGACATTTGCTGAATCACCACAAGCCAGAACAAAAGTTGAGAAGATGAGAGAATACAGTTTGCTAGATTTGAAAACAGAAAGCCCTAATAATATGTACTAAATAACATCCAGAAATACAGATTGAAAACCTTTGTCTAAGAGTCTCAGGATACGTGTGATTAATTGATCTTCTGCTGATCATTTTATTTAAGTTTTAGAAGCACATGTATACCTCAGGTCTCGGATATCTTAATTAAAAGGCCATCATAATAACAGACTCTTAAAACAACCTAAAAATTGAGTCAAGGCTAGGCAA
>WAAB01021969.1:0-16748 GCA_013389865.1 Piaya cayana
AAGGATGTTAAAGTCCTTGAATGTGTCTAGGGGAAGGCAAAAATGCTGGTGAAAGGGTTGGAGGAATGTCCTGTGAGAAGGAGCTCAAGACTTTGGACTTGTCTAGTTTGGAGGAAAAGATGACAGGGGTCACCTCATTTTTCTCTACAGCTTCCTGAGGAGGGATAGTGAAGAAGAAGGTGCTAATCTCTTCTTCTCCTGGAATCTAGTGATAGGATATATGTGGGAATGGTTCAAAGCCGTGCCTGACAAGGTTTAGACTGGATATTAGGAAGAATTTCTTTACCAAGTGGGTGGTCAAACACTGGAATGGGCTTCATGTAGAGGTGGTCGATGCCCCAAGAGTGTCAGTGTTTAAGAGGCATTTGGACAACATCTTTAACAATATGCTTTAGCTGATCATTGTAGGTCCCTTCCAATTGAAATCTTATCTTCTCCTCTCCTTTCTTCTCTTCTAATGTTTGTCTGTTTAGTCAGTCTTCAGTTTTGCTTGGAATGGTTTTTCATATGTTATACAAGTAAGCAAGAGAGGAAAGACAAAAAAATATGTCCAAGGATATGTTTTATTATTGTTACTGAAGGAGCATGGTAATAGTACTAAGAACAAAAAACCTGTGGATCACAGTTTTATGTACTTTCAGCAGTAATATTTTTGCAACATGCTGTTAACATAAGCCATTTTCTGCTGGTTCTAGAAGCATGTGGGGTTTTGAAACCCAACTGAAATTGCCCCATCACATTGCTGCAGCTACTGCAGAGGACTCCTAGCACCTTTTGCACTTCTAATAAGCAGCTGTCTGCATGATTGATTAAGGCCCTTACAGTCTCCATCAATAAACTAATTGAGCTGAGTCAGTTTGGGCTCTAGAGCCCTTCTTGAAAATGAACTCTTATTAAGCATAAATACTCAGTAAATTGTAAGTATAGTGCAAGCAACCAGAAAGTGCACTAGCTGAACTATGGAGACAGGCTGAGGCAGGGAACACAGGTAAAAATACATCCATCTCCTTGTCATCCAGGGTGATAAGTGTAAGGAAAATTGATGTGGGAATTGGTACTGTGCAACATACTTAATGTATCTGCTGTTATTTTTATGTGATTACAAGAGTTGGCTACTACACTAGAAGCCTTGGATATATGTTCCTAAATGTTCCTCATCTCCCACCATTTGATTCCTAATATAATGTGTAAAAGTAAATTGTTTCTAAAAACAATGTTTAGTACTTCAATTTGTTTTTCTTTAATGGTAAAACAGTAGATCTTATGGGTAAGAAGGCAGTAGATCTGATATCTCTTGGCTGTAGTGAACTTCAGTGGAAGGATGACATGACATTTTTCTAAAAAAGCAAAGGAAACCTGGTCTCGATAGAACTTCTATAGGTGGATACAAAACTTGTCAGTAAAAATATCTGAGCAGCTTTCAGCAGTTTAGTGTCAAAATGTAAGAAGTAGATTCTGTCACTTGTTCTGTTCAATAAGTCTATGTTTTTCAGACAACACAAAATTTTCAGTTCTTCGGAAAGTTGGAGAGCGGGGTGAGAATGCAATGTGATCTCAGAAAAGCAAAGAGAGAGGCAGGTGGGCAACACTGACTGAAAAAGAACATATAGGATCGTGGTGCAACACAAGGCAAATCTGAGATGACAACATCCTGCTGCATCAATAACATGCTGAGGTGTGTAAACAATCTCGTCTGAACTATAGGGAATTCTTCCCTGCTTCATACTAAAATACTTTTGCGGCTTTAGATGCTGAACATGTCATATGTGAAAACAGACAGGGTGAAAATGGTAAGAATTCACTAAAAAGCATGAAAACGGACTCAAAATGGCTGGAGGAGATGAGGTTGGTTAACCCGAAGGAAAGAAGTCTGAGAGGACAACTGAGACACACACACAGTCAAATACAGAAAAGCCTATTGAAGGAAGCAAAGGGAATAACATGTTTTCTATGTGTGTGACTGACAGAACAAGTAATGGACCAAAATCACAAGAATTTAGAAGTGATCTTTATTATTTAAGCTAACCTGCAAAACCAAAGTCACCCTATGGCCCCATGTTCTCTTTCTCAATAAATAAGAAGTCATCACCTAGAAGTTGCTTTCAAGCATGATGTGTTTTACTTTTAATAACTGAGATTGCCCCCCCACTCACCAGAATACCGACTCCTGTCTAGTCTGCTCTACAAGACCCCTCTTTAAATGCAGTGATGAGGTACAGACTGCAGAACTGAACTGTATTATTTCAACTCTAATTCCTCTTTTGCCCAAGGCTCATCTTGTCTGATCACTTTTTTTCTCCTCTTTTATCTCTAATCTGAAAATAATTCTATTTCTACTCATGCACTTGTCAACAAATTAAAGAATATTGTTCTCACACTTTGATTAGAGAACTGGATGAACCTGCTGCCACCAAATGCCTTTTGAAAAGCTGAGGGGGCAGAAGAAATACAGAAATACAAGGGTATAAATCTAAGAGGCAGCCTTGCAGAAGACCTGGAGCACAACTTACTTATAGCCTGCAAACCCCAGAGACGTCTCTACTGCTGCATAATTAACTGCTTTAGAGAGATGCTGACATTGGTTGTTTGGAAGCAGCAGTACTTTCCATCTGAAAATCCCTATTTACCCCTTATCTAGGGTCACATAACAAGACAAACTTGCTCTAAGCATTTATATCATGCTGGGAAGACTGAGAGTAATTCCATTTCAGCAGTTTGCAAGTTGTTTGTTGTACATGAGCTAATAATGATGGATGATTTCAATGTTCCACTGTTCTACTTCACAATAATTTATTAGGAGTAGTATGTGAACCAATAAAGCTTGAGAATAGTTGTTCTCCTTCAGTCACAATTAGGTTAGTAATCATTGCCGGACTGGGAACATAAAATTATTCTATTAAACCTTCAGAAATCAAAATCAAACAACAGCTTTTGAATCTCTTCAAGCAGCTCTGTTAAACTGATATACTAAAATCTTCCTTCCTTTTTCTTTTGTGGATATATACTGCTTTTGTAAACACTCTAGAACGAAATAGCTTTTGAATCTTAGTTGATGTTATTCAACTTGCTCTTAAGGAATATACTCTGGCTAATCAATTGGAGCTGCCACATGTAAAAACATGACAAAGGAATCCAAAAAAGCTATTATATTTTCTATTAGTTTCAATGGAGTCTAGCTGAAACTAAGGCTTCCTGCATTGTGGAAAAATATGAAGTTTTGAAATGTTTCTTTCATCCCAACTGAAAATTCAAAGTCAGCATTAACTAACAAATTATAATTTCAGAAAAAAATGAGAATATCATCAACACTGTATTCCTTTTAGCGCTGCAACACGTAGAAATTATATGATATATAGAGTTTCAAATTATTTTAGATTAAAATGATGCACTCAGTCACTTATTTTAGTCAAAGCAGTATTCCCCAAAAGAAAGTAATCTTTCAGAAAATGTTGAGAAAGTATAGCTTCAAGGAATTGTCCTATTAATTTTTCATACTCTCATTGTCTGCCTATGACTTTTTTCTTATCCACTGTGATTGCAGCAAGAAAAGGGTGAGATGCTTCTGTAGGGAAGATGCTGAATAAAGGTCATTATGTCCAAGCTTAATACCATTGATGGATCTTGGATGGCAGCAGATGCAGTGCAATTAGCAAGAGGAGCCCTTGAGAATATGCACTCCAGAGAATAAACGCTAATTCAGATTCTGTGATTGTAGGTAAGACTTTCGCTGCTAGCAGGGTACTTCACCTGTCCTAACCAGTGGCTGGGCTCATCAGGCACTGCTTCTGTATCAATAGCAAGAACATCCATAAGAAGAGGCAAGGAAATTACTTCCACGGTGTAACTTAGAAAGGAGACAACAAAATATTCAGATGGAATAGCAAAGATAAATTACATGGGTTCTGTTTCTAACTTCTATGGCGGTAAGAGAAAAGCAGGGCTTTAGTACAAGCCAAAGGACTTGATTTGGCCCCTCTATCTCTGCTTGTCAGAGCAGCTCAGTTGAGTCACTGCGCAGGACCATCAAAGGTAGAAGAGGTGCTTGGCAATATCAATCAAATAATTCTAAATGAAGCAGAAATCTCTCCTGTGATAAGATCGTCCATCCTCCCTCCCCTTTCTCCTTCATGCTTTTGCAGAAGATTTCAAAAGCTTCTTAGTGAGAAGTGCTTGGTTTTAGCTGCGAGCACAAAGGCCTCAATTCACTCTTGCCTTTTTCAGTAAGACAAATCTTGATCATCAGGAGATTCATAGAATCATAGCACAGTTTGGATTAGAAGAAACCTTAAAGATTATCCAGCTCCAACCGCCTACCATGAGCAGGGACACCTCCCACTAGATCTGATTTCTCAAAGCCTCATCCAACCTGGCCTTGAACATCTCCAGGGATGGGACATCCATAACTTCTCTGGGCAACCTGTTCTAGTACCTCATCACCCTCACAGTAAAAAATTTCTTCCTAATATCAAATCTGAACCTTGCTTCTTTCAGCTTCAAACCATTACCCCTCATCTTATCACTGCAGTCCCTGATAGAGGGCCCCTCTTCATCTTTCCTGTAGTCCCCCTTGAAGTACTGCAAGGCTGCTGTAAGGTCTCCCCAGAGCCTTGTCTTCTCTCGGCTAAACAAGACCAACCCTTTCAGCCTCTCATACAGCAGATTGAACCACTTGATCAAGAATGAGGGAGCAGCACTGTCTCAAACTCTCTGTGTATGCATTAATCTTCACAGTTTATGAGTTCCTTTGATATTATTGACTAAAAGTAATGTTCATTATGTGGATTTCAGATGGAATTTTTGGAGAGCCATTTTGACTAGGTCGGTGTGAGAAACTTCTGTGAAAGCATTTCGGGTTTTGGGAAGAAGTGCCTACTGGTGTTTAGTGGAAACGTATAGGGCACTTCTTTTTTAACTCTTTGTTTTCTGCGCTTTGTGAAGGATGCAGGACAGCCGCTAGATGTCATTGTTGTTACAGTGGAGGGGAAACGTGGGCTCACAGGGAGGCGACGGGGCTAGGTTATCCTATAAATCCCCGAAGCTATCAGGGACCGTCTCCAGCTTGGGAATACAAGTGTTTCCCGTGTTTTTCATTACCAAGATTTACATCTGAGAGATTAAGTGGAAACAACGGTTAAGACATGAAAACACATGAGGTGTACAAAAATATGTTTTCAGTATTTTCATAAGTAAATGGCAATTTTTCACTAAGAGAAATGCAAATACAGGACTGAAAGTAAACAATATGACTTCTTTCAAAATTTGTTTGTTATTTCTTGCTATTTGCTGAGACTAAGCACATTGAACACCTCCAGCTTGATTCCAGTGAGGTTTTCACTCAGCTGATAACTATTGTCTGACACTTAAAAATAGAATCATGGCATCACAGAATTATAGAATAGTTTGAGTTGGAAGGGACCTTAAAGATCATCTAGTTCCAATCCTCCTGCCATGGGCAGGGACACCCCCCACTAGATTAGGTTGCCCAAGGCCCATCCAATCTGGCCTTGAACACCTCCAGGGATGGGGCAGACACAGCTTCCCTGGGCAACCTGTGCCAGGGCCTCTCCACTCTCCTAGTGAAGAAATTCCTCCTTATATCCAGTCTAAATCAGCTCCTCTCCAGTTTATACACATTGTCCCTAGTCCTATTACTACAAGCCTTTGTAAACAGTCCCTCCTCAGCTCTCATGTAGGTCCTCTTCAAGTACATAAATAAGCAGACCATTATCTGTTAATTCCCGAATCCTTTAAAGCAAGGGCTAATCTTCCATTGATGAAAAAGGAGTTCAGATTCCCCTTTTTAGAGTGGTAGCAGTTATTTGGAGTTGCATTGGCAGCACTTACTTATAGAACAATGGGAAATTACACATTTTCATCCCTGTAAGGACAAGACAACCAATTGCATTTGAGTTTTAGTAAACACTAAACTCTATCTGATTTCAGCTCTGTTAATGCCATAGAGTACAATTTGTTTCAGTGCCATTCCACAGGAAATACTGAGCCTGATCCCAAGGCTGCCTCTTTCCTAAGCTTTGTCAAAAATAAGGCTGGTCATCAGCGCTGTATTAAGATTTGGAGATGCCTGGTTTTATAACAAAAATGGCATCTTCTGAATGGTCTTCGATGTTCATAAGTGGAAATCAAGGATGTTGAAGTGCCATCATTTCCTCAAAAGCACACCATGACTGCCTAGGGATTCAGTTTCTGTTTCCTGAGAAATGATCAGAGCAACAACATATATGGAAGCGCACTGATTTCCTCCTAAGCTCACAAAGTACTTGGACCTTCTATGACCATAAATCCACTGCAAATTTTATAGGACTTTTATAGTCCATCGAAATTGTAATGTCCTTCTGTTTAGGAGAATGGTAGAAGCAAAATGGACCAGAATTTGTGTTAATTAACATAAATCAGTTTAAATGAGTTGAAAAAGAAAATAACTATTTCAAAAAATCATTTTAAAAAGGGGAAAATGAACTCATCATTTTTCTTCCTCTAACATCAGTCAATAAAAATTAAAAAGCTTTTTCTAGGCGAATGGGAAGGTGTTCACAAAAAAATCCTCTTCCTTGAAGTATAGATCAGAAACAAACCTAATGTGGCAATAAACATCATGGACTAAATACAAGCTATAGAGAGAGACATTTACACTGACAAACACCAATTCAGTCTAGTCAGGAGACTTCAAGACTACTCAGGAGTTCAGCTATAATGGATTGGTCCCAGCTAAATATGCCCTTAATCCACTGCTAAGAGTACTTGGAATGCAGTAAGGTCAAGATCTAAAAAACCCCAATGTTAAGACTTTTAAGGAATGATTTTCAGAGGAACAAACAGACAAGTTGTGTCTATTTTCTGACCTAGTTTGAAAAACTGCAGAGCACACAGGGGCATCCCTAACTTTAGCAGGTCTTTACTGCTGGCCCACCACTTAAAATTTGGGCTGTTCATTTAGTGATAATAATTGTTTACATTGCCATGTATTTTTGTCTTTCTTTCTGGGTTTTGGTGGAGGGGGGTGGTGATAATTTTGGTTTTTCTTTTTTACTACCTGTGGAACTGGTTCTACCTCTCTGGAATCATACAGAAAAATATCTTCTACCTTTGCCCATATCACACAGACTGGTGCTGACCCCATGATTACTCTAAAATCTGAGGTAGCCTTTCCACAGTGCATAAGTATTCTATCACAATTTGTATTTTATAGTGTGTCAAATTAAAATTAAGCCACATATGCAAGGAAGGAGTAGCTTTTATGAGTAGCATCTGAGTACATTTTTTCTGCAGAATATTATACATGACAAAACACCAGACAAACCCTGCCTCTAGCATAGGGTAGAAAGTAGACAACTATCTCTCTTTACGTTCAGTTTTCTACAATTTTGTGCTGTATGGAGTGAAAATCCTACTGGTAGAAGGAGAGCCAGTAATACATAATATGCCCAGATATTTTCAGGATATTTCAGCACAGTTATATGCACACATTTTACATCATTGGGGGGCAATGGAGCATCATTTTAGGAAGTTCTGCAGCCACGTAGGCATTTTCCTGCCTCTCATCCTCCGCAGCACAAAGGCTCCACAGTGCACTTTATTACAGTGTAATCCTAGTCCAAGACCAATCTTTTCAAGCACTATGTTATATATTACTCTATTGTATCTATCATATCATATCATATCATACTGCCTTTTCCTTTCTTCTCCTCAACTCTTGAGGCCCTCATTCCCTTTAGTTCTTGTTTTGGATATATCCTATTTCTGTACATAATCAACCAACTCAATGCAAGGGAATTCTACCCAGCACATGATTAATTCTCTTCAGAAAGGAAGCTGTGAAGTACTGCATAACTTTAAGACTCTCCATGTTTTTAGCAATCCTTGAGTTAAGACTTCACCATATGTGTAAAGTATCTGCTAAGTTCCGTCCCTTTAGATTTTGGGATTAATATAGGACAGAAACATAGACCTCTGCAGTTATAGGGTTTGTATTTCCTCTGAGGTGGATTTGACATAGTAACAATAGAAGTCCTGCTACTAAGCATAGAACTTCCTTCTGTCAGCATCCTCAACTCATTCCCTGATGTCAACTTTCCTTGTGTTGTTATAATGCTCTGAAAAACTGTTCCCACATGGACCTATTGTTGGGTTGGATGACATGAAGTCATTTTCCTCGCTTCAGTGCTTCGTGAGAAAATGTCAGTTATTCAGGCTTGGAGAGCAGAGGCAAAAATCTGCAAAGTTTGTTCTGTGAGAAATAACAACTTAATTCCTGAGAACATTAAGGTGGAATTCAAGTGATGGTCAATTATGCTGGCTGCTTTTGAAAACCTTGGTAATTTATATCTAACATAAATATCAACGACTGCAAGTAGGTCCTGTGCCTATATCACAATAGTAAGAAAACAATGTGTTATTAGATCATTATTCAGATCGTGGGTAGTAAAGCTGAAAAAAGTAGTAGCAAGAGACTATGAAAGCCGTTGTTATGAGCTGCCTCTTAGATTAAGCTCTTTAAAGCATACATGTAAAGAGACACTTTTACATGTACATTAAGATCAAGAGTGAAATAATACATTTGACAATGTCACCTTCAGTGGTCTACAACCATTTGCACACGTGCAAAATATAGAAGTTGTCTGTCTGCATTGGGCTGACAAAAGTAGAGAACCAACTGGGAATTGTGCAGCAGGCAGGCATGTCACTCCATGGAGGTCCCGGTGGGATCCACCGTCTGGCTGGTTTGTACACACTGGTCTATAGTGCCACTTACAAATAAAATTACAGATGATGCTGTGACCTCTATTTGCTTAAACAACTTGTGTCCTGTAGTGGGGAATTTTCTGGATATAATCCTGAATGTTACTTCTTAAGAAATCAAATAAAACACTTAACCCATTAAAAAGAATAAAAATTTGATTTGTCTACAATATCTGGTTATTCATATTTAAGAATTATTGCAGAAGTCTATTTAATAACAGGTGTAACAGATTTTATTTTGATCTGTACAATGTTGTAGGGTAGACATTGATACTGCTTTGCAAATCTAGTACTATTAAAAAAATGTACCTGTTATATTTCTTCACCTTTTATTGGTTTACTGAAACCATCTTGGATGTTACTGTTTGCCCAGCCTGCCAGTCACAGTAGGTTTCCCCTACATAGTCCACAATGTCCGGATGATTCTCTGCCACCTAAAGCATTTGAAAGCCAAGATGTTCTGCTGCTTTTATTTGTATGAGGTAGTGAAGCATTGCATGTCCAAAGGCCAGATTTCAACACAAGCCTGACATAAACTCTTGTAGAAATCAGTGACTGATTAATTTCTTTGTAACAGTTGTTCCAGGTATGAGATGTATTTGAGTAGTGTATTAATGATGAAAATTTCACTATTCCACTTCCATGTTCTTTACCAAAGCACATCCTCACAATAATGATTTTTCTTTAAAAAATGTATCTTTGCATTTAATAAGTCCACTCCTCTTTGACAGCTATAGGTGTAGAAATAAAACACAGATATGTGGATAACACAAGTAGAACTCAAGTGTGCAGCTCCTAAACTCTACAAAAACCTCAGATTTAGCACCCAGGTTCCTAACCAGCTGAGCTTCTGCATCTGCCCTCAGTCAGACTCATCTCAGTATTCACAGCACTGAATGCTTAGCTTATGCCTAAATCAGTCAAAACTGTAAAATAGATGTTCCTCAGCCTACCCACCTCAAAAAGTATTTGATCTAGTAAGACACAGCAGAACCCAAAATATAGCATATACACACCAGTACTTAATAGGGATTAAAGCTGCCATGCTGGAAAAAGGAGATCCATATCCTATTCTTTCAACTGCTTGGGGAAATTCAAACCATATTTCTTCCCTTGTACGTGGATTCCTAACTGACTGTAGGATCTTCCCAGCACCAGCAGAAATTACAAAACAGGTCATACAATAACCAGTAACAAAACTCTAAGATGACAATAGTTCCCAAAAATTCCCAAAGAAAGGTAGATTTGAAACTCCTAAATCAGTTATTAAAAGCAGCCTCTTGACCAGAAGAAGGGAGAGAGGTGCATGTGACAGTTTTTAGAGGATCACTTGCATACCTGCAGATTAGTACTCCTGACTTCTGTCTCAAGCATTGGCAGAAATAAAGTCGAAGCAGTTTTCATAGGGAGAAGTTAGATCTCCTAACTTTCTTCAAAGCGGAAAACGCCTTTGGATAAAATTCACATACTCGACATAATGTTCTTAGATTTCTAAAAAGCTTTTGAGGGGGTCAGTTATCAGAACTACTTAAAGCCAACAGGATTTAATGGGATAAGAGGGAAGAACCTTCCAAGGATTAATATCTGCTCAAAAGATTTGTAACAAAAAGTAGTGATAAATGGTAGAAGGTAATTGCTAATGAAGGCCCACAGGCACTGAAATGTTCAGCATATTTATGAATGGTCTGGACAGAAAGTGAAGAGGGAGCAATATGCAGAACAACGTCACTTTAATAAACCTGTCATGCATGCACACTCCTTGAAAATTTCATGCAAATATGCACCTCAGAAAAGATTAATTAAACAAGATATATGGAAGTTCAAGACAGAGCATTGCACATCTGGACTGCCTCCTGTATGAGGACAGATTAGAGAAGAACTGAATATGAAAAACTGCGAAGCTCCATCTCTGCATTTCACATATTCAAGTATACTTGCTGAGCTGAATATGAGTATGTCTCAAAAATAAGTACTTTGGGAGTAGTTTACAAGCAAGAGATTACCATGTCATCTCAGAGACATCCTAGGACTGGATAAAATGAGGACATAGCTGGGGATGTTCTATAGGAAGTCAAGTCACACAGTTTACCGCTCTGAACTGTACTTTTCAGACCTGAGCCTTTGCTAACAAGGAGGGTACTAAATCAGGAAGAATTAGTTACAGTCTCAGCTGGAGTTTTTAGAGGTGCAAATTAATGGTGGGAAGGAAAATCTTTAGACATTAAAATTAAGCATGTGTTTAACAAGAAAGCAGAAGTACCTCTGAAAATATTATGCTAGTGAGCCATGTTTCATGTGTATTATTTATTTAAAACCAAATATAAGTTTCATCTTATTATGAGATAGACTGTACAAAGCATCCCAGTTTGTTTCTGGTACCTAATAATGACCTCATGCCAAGCTTCTACAAAGAAATGTGTCGCAATAGTCATGTAGAGGAAAATCATAGATGGCTGTAAAGACCAGGGAAGCCTAATACAGGCATCTTTCAGGTACTGCTGTATCACTGCAGATGACCAGTCTCAAAATGAAAAGCAGCAGTATGTGCTTATTTACTGATTGGGAGACAAGGTAGGAGGCATGACACATTCTGACTCGTCATTAGATGCTTCTGGTTGTGAGACGATTATGTCAGTAGTAGCGAAACTCCTAAAAATCTCTCAGTGCTATCAAAATTCCTTCTGTCAGCTGCATTCAGTTGCTGTGATTACAGGGCAAACTGTTAGATCAGAAAAATGAACCTTAACAGATCTGGCAGAAAAAAAAAATTGACTAGTCTTCTGAAAAGATATGAAAAAGAAAGCTAGAAAAGGAGTGAAGTAATTTAATGTCTCATTTATGCCAATCAATGAGTGCAAATTAGAACTCCAAATTTAAACTATTCTGTATAAATAAAACCCTGTTGAACAATGGCCAGCAGAAGACAGCTAGTTTCTTCCTACTTACACACATGTATATTCCATATAGTTTTCTCTTCATTTATAAAACTCAGTGTTAGATAATAGAATTCTCCTTTACAAGAAGGGTTAAGTTCACCTGGACTTCTTTTTAAATTTTATTTGATTGTATTTTCATAAAAACAGAAGAGTGTTAGAAGTGTGTAACTCTATCAGTGCATTAAATATATTGCACATTCAGTAATATATCTGAAACTAAAAATATAAGCACACTGGGAATGATTCAATCCCGGCTTCATAAATCAATAGCAAATTGATATAGAAGTGGAAATCTCCTCAGCTTAGGATCCATCACTGATTGATGTATTTGGCTGATCAAGGTATTGCTCCAAGGTTTACAACTTAAATTTCAAAGATATCTAAAGGATTTAAGACAGCCATTGAAAATAAATGGGGTTTAAATCCTTTAACTTCCTTTACCTCCTCACAAAGCTTTGACCTAACCTTTACAGTCATACAGAAAGAATTGTTTTATTTTTCAGAAAAGTTTTCAGAATAATTTTTCTTTTGCACATTTTTTTTTGTTCATCCTTGTTGAACTCTAATGAGAGCGTGTGACAGTTGCCTGGCTGCTGCCAGATAAGTGTGAGCATGGGGTTCCTAGTAGTGACAGTAGTGATATTTTTGCCACTACAAGTTATTCTCACAGTTACAATTATTGTTCTTGTTGTTTCTATTCCTGAATTATTTCTGGGAGTTAACCAGAACTGCAAGGTCTGCCCAAAAGATGCAGTTACTTCTTTGTAGCGATCATTTAGCCATTTGCAGTAAACCTCACTGTTTTTATAATGAAATCCAACACATTCTGTTTTCCCTACAAAAAATGTTCCTTTCCTTTTGCATCAAGTAAAATTCAAGCTGAAGTTTTAAACACCAGGTCATGGAATTGTCTAAAAAAAGGAGAATGTCAGGCAAACTTAGTCTTCATATCCACTCCACATGGTGTTTCTTCTTGCTAAAGCACCTGCACAGAAACTGAGGTCAACTTTCCTTTTGCCTCAGCTAGTCTCACTAGCACTTAATCCTGGCCTAACATGTTAATAGTCCTGAAAAAGGTTGTTGTGCCCAGTATCAGCTGCAAAACTTGAAAACTGCCAGCCAAATTCTGGATTTTCTCCATATATTTGGAATAAGGAGCCTCTTCATATGCAGAGATTTACTTCAGAATGTCCCGCTGGCATTGAGAAAAGGTTTGAAAGGCGAAAAGCAGCATGCTTGATGAAGGGTGTCAAAATCCATATTTCCATGAATTCCCTAAGCAGAAGAACAGCATGTATCAAAGAAAACTAACCTCACATTTCTTCTACGCACAGTTCTTAGTAATATTTTTGTTTCCAGGTGGAGTTTGGGTTCTGGCGCCATGGCAGCTGAATGATGCTCACCATGGGGAGACCTCTGAAACAGTGGTTGACTCAGAGGATCTGAGCTGGTATCTGCTCTATGGAGGCTGCCAGCCTCTCAGCTCCTCAGTACCAGGCAGAGCAGTCTGAAAATTGCAGGAGGACAGGATCAGGCCCTAAACGGTCCTTTAATCCTGTCTTACAGGTCTCAGTGAGGAAAATCCTTTTTATCTTGTTGCCTAATACTGTTCATGGTATACAAGAAATAAGCTTAACAAAAAATCCTCTGTAGGATATGTGCAAAATATTCCTTTTGCTTTTAAGTCAGAAAATTATCCTCTGAGAGGTAGAGTAAAAGGGAAAAGGGGATTTCCACCTGAAATCAATCATATGATTATGATCATATGATTTTTTTAAAGTTGGTTAACATGCCAACTAATGATACTAATCCAGTCATTAAAGTGAACTTCATGTCTGAAATTTGGATGTTTATTTTACATATTTGTTGTTATTGAGAAGGTAAATGCTAATTCTCTCATGAAATAATACACTCAGAGCTGCATTATTTCCTGCTGTTGGTTAGTTATGACTGTCTGGTATCTCTTTTGCAATGAAATCACAGGCAGAGGCTTCAGTGAATTCCTGGCCTCACTGCAGTCAGTGGAGGTTTTACCAGGGCTGTCACCAGCAACATATTACAGCTTTTAAACAGCCTCAATGCTTTGAAACTCACAAAGTGTGTTTTTCACAGTGCAACGTTGTACAGTGGATGTTGGGTTTATGCTTCCCGGAATAGTAAGTGGATCTGAGATGAAAACTTTCTAGCAGTCCTAACACCAGATACACTCAACCGAGCCTGTAATATCTGCCCAAAATATTCCCTCTCAAATACAAGCAAGGGCCGGGGCAGAGCCCTGCAGATGGAAACATGAACGCTTAGAAATGAATTCTGAACCTGGGCTGGTTTAACACATAAATACAACAGGTTACAGCCTTACTACCTGCAGTCATAGGGCCACATCAGCCTCTAACTTAGCAGTGAGGGCAGGGGATAGGGTGTGGGGTATTTATTTTTTGGACTGTGTGGACACAATAAAAATTTTCAGGGGAAAAGTAAGCTGAAGATAGGGTAACAGATTCAGGCAGAGTCTGGAGCTCTGAATTTGGTTCTTGTATCTCCACAAATCAATTCCAGAGCTTGGGTTGTCCTAAATAAGGCAGAAAAGGGCGATTAACAAACCACAACCCCACAGAGCAACACCCTGTCTGTGTAAACATTAGCGGGTACTTCATTTCTGCCCCAGTTGAGTCTGAGGGCAAAAGTTTCTTCCTCGAGCTTTTGCTGAGAAAAGGACACGTTGCAGACTGAAAAGCCAGACTGGCTTTGTGGTGAGAGTTCATCTATGAAATGCGGTCTGGGGGAGATGGTAAATCCTAACAGCAGGAGATGGACTTGCTTACGACTCCCTGGGCTGGGGGGAGCACTGCTCTTCCAGACGGGGGAACATCACCCCACACTGGGGTGAGTGGGGGTGCAGCCTGCTACTCCCAGGCCTGTTGGAGACCACCCCATCAATTTGTGCTTTCCATTCAGAGATCCTATTAACGCAGCTGCGACTGCTTTCCTTGAATCCTTGGGAGATGCCCTCAAATCCGAGGCTCAGAGGCGCGCTTTTCCTTCACAACCTGCTGTAAATCCACCAGATTCCTCTTGAAAACACACTCCAGGGCTGTAGGTCTGCAATGTGGGATCCAACCCCGGGTCCTGAGCACCTCCCCTCGGCTCAGAGCCCGAGGCAAAGGTCCTAATCCAGTCCCATTGAGGTCGATGGCGAAGCGCCCGTCCATCCTGGGGAGAACAAAAGGGCTGGGCTTGGCAAATCATTTCCGTTAATGTAGGAGACAATTACTGATGCCTCTTTGCAAATTGCTTTTCTTTGACATTTTTATAACTCAGTAATTTCTAGTTGTGTTCCCATGTTTGCCTCTTTTGTGTATAGTTTTCCTATTTTTGAGTGCATGGTTCACAACATTTAAACAAGCACTAACAACAAATTACCTGCTCAACTGGGTTCTATGAAAAGGGGGCCTGAAACTTATTTACAAATTAAGCGGGCTCGGGCCGGGAGGGAGCAGGCAGTGGGAGCGAGCTGCGGATGTGCTGCAAATCACGCAGGGGTTTCCAGCCAGAAAAACTCTCTCTCTTTTACCCAAGACCTTCTTTCACCTGACTTTTTTTTCCCCCTGTTAATAGCTATGAAGAAATGATCCATCAGAAAAGTAAATCAATACGCAAACAATCCCACACCTGACTAACGTGTTTTCCCGTTTACAACACCAAGTCAACTTTGTATTTTCTTGGTTTTTTCTCTCCGGCTGTAATCAAATCTACTCCTCCCCATAAAGTCACATCTCAGTTTAAAACAGGGGCGTTTTACCGGGGAATCGATCGCTCCAAATACAAATTCTCCTCACTTGAAACACGTAATCGTTAAGAGGGGCAGTAACTGCGTACTTTGATTTGGTTTGTATATAATTTTTTGTTCCTTTAAATCTCCGCAGTATTTCCGCGGACGGCGATTTTGGTGTGTTTCGACTCGAGCTGATATTACATCCCCTTCACCCCAGCATCTTTGCCTAACACTGTCCTCCTATTTCGATAGCTTGATTTCGTTACGCCTTATACACTATTTTAGAGAAATGAACAGAAGACGGATTCTTTTTAAATTCGACGACGGCTTAAGTAGGTCTTTATGTAGCGACGAATTTTTAAATCCAGCTGCACGTCCGTTTAGACGAGGTGGTTTTTTTTTTCGCCTCGCCAAAATCCTGAAAATTATTTATGCCTCGTGTTCTCCCTGCTCGGGTTTGCAGCTGTTCTCGTTGATCCTGGCACATCGTGTTTTCTTTTGATTCCCCGAAAGACAAACTGGGACCAACCAAAATTTATAATTGGATTTGGTTGCTTTCCTCCGTTGCTGCATTTCGAGACATCTTTCGCTCGCGTCGTCAACGTTTAAAAAGTTCTGTTAGACACAAAAGCGGTCGTAGCTCTGCAAGAAGAATTTTAAATTGGAATAGATCTCTGCTTTTTTTTTCCTTTTTGTTTAGTTATGGGGGTTTATTATTATTAAATTTTTTTTGCGCCAGTAAAAATATAAATATTATTTATGCGACATCTGAATTGTAGGTAGAGCGTAAGAATTGGGACGGGGGAAAAAAAACATTTTCGGTGTCGTCGTCGGAAGAAGCAGCTACGGGGCAGGATGGGGAGAAAGGTCCCGGGGGAGGTGGTGAGGAGCTTGGGTGACCCGGGGGAGGACGGAGGAGGGCAGCTGTCCGCGGGCACCCGAGTCCAGCCAGCCTCTTTTCATCTTTTCTGTCGTTTTGGCTTAATTTACCTCTGCCCTCGACGGCCTGTGAGTTTAATCACATCGGATCTCCTTCAAACCGGAGCCAATGACTGGAAAAAAGAAAAAAAAAAGAAAAAAACAAGAAAGAATTAGAGAGAAAGAGGAGGAGGAAAGACTGAAAGGGAGAAGGAAAGAGGAAAGAAAGGAAGGAAAATGAAAAAGGAAGGGAGGGAGGAAGGAAGGAAAGAAAGAAAGTGAAAAAGGAAGGAAGGAAAGAAAATGAAAAAGGAAGGAAGGAAGGAAAGAAAAGGAAAAAGAAAGGAAGGAAGGAAGGAAAGAAA
>WAAB01021969.1:16938-63530 GCA_013389865.1 Piaya cayana
GAAGGAAAGAAAATGAAAAAGGAAGGAAGGAAGGAAGGAAGGAAAGAAAATTAAAAAGGAAGGAAGGGAGGAAGAAAGGTAAATGAAAAAGGGACGAAGGGAGGAAGGAAGGAAAGAAAGAAGGAAAGAAAGATAGAAAGAAAGAAAATTTAAAAGGGAGATGAAAAGGGAAGGAAGGAAGATTGAAAAGGAAGGAAGATGAAAAAGGAAGGAAGGAATGGAGAGACAGAAAGAATATAAACACAAATACAAAGTGAAATAGCTCCTTTCTCGCAGGAAAGAGGTATAAGCAGGTGGCCAAGCGATTCAGGGTGAGATGTGCAACGCCAGGGCAGATGCTGTTGCCACTCGGGGGGTGCGGTAGAAGCTTCTCTGGGGATCCGGGTGGATCTGAGCTTTCTTATCGCATTTTCATGTGTGTGAAACCGTTTGTAGCACTGACATGCCTCACAAACATCCTTCTGTGAGACCCCGCTCGTCCCTAGGCACCTTTAAAATCTAGGTCTGATTAGGGTTTTGATTTTTTTTTTCTTGGTAGCGTGGGGATTTTTTTTTTTCCGGGAAGGGAGAACAGCACTGCGGCTCTCGGCTCTGTCCCTTGAAACAAGGAGAGGGAAGGATTGATTTGTTGGTTTTGCACCAATACCGTCGTGCTGGTTTGCGATCTTCTACTCGTGTTCGCTCTGCTGTTTGGTTGCAGAAGGAGAAGCCAGAGGACTGGCACCATTTCCTGGAGGGTCGGGTTAATGGGCACCTATTGATTAGTTGTCAGGAGGGGCCGTGCCTGGGCTGGGCAAGAGCTGCTGGGTTTCCCGGCTGCTCCTCCTGCTCCCCGAGCATCTCCCCAGCCCGACGGGGAGAGAAGGAGATGCTACCTCGGTGGTCACGGATGCTGAGTGGAAGCCATCGATTCCACACGAGTCTTTTTGTTTGTTTATTGCCCTGTCTCTGCCTCTCAGCCCTCTCCCCACCCAGCTCCCCCCAAGTGCCGCATCCCCGCTCTCCCGTCACCGCACGTTGCCACGGACGGAGGAAAATCCGCAGTGCGGGAGCCACGGGAGAGAAGCAGCGAGGGGCCGGGGAGCTTCTTCCCGCAGCTCCCGGGCTGCCCGAACCGGGGACACCAGCGGAGATCCCTGGATGAAACCTGGGATGGGGGAAGACCACCTCCTCCCAGCGGGGGAGAGAGGTCGCATCAGCGAGTTGACAAACGTGTCACCTTTGAAGCCTTCTTAGCGTCCCTTCTAGCCCCCCTTTCTGCCTCATCTAGTCTGTTCATCCTCAAGCGGGTCGGATCCGGGGAAGGACGGGGCAGGGGGGAGGTTTCTCTCCCAGGCCTGGGGTGGGGGAAGGAGACCAACTACCAACCCTGCTCCTTGCACGATCTTGGCGCACGGCAACGCTCCCGCTTGGCAAAACTGCTGATCCCAGCGCCCTCGGCTGTTTTCAGGGGATGAACCTGCCGTCCATCTCCTTCTCCCATTCTCTTGGTTACCCAAAAGCGCAGTTAGTACCGTGAGTGCTCACCGAGAGCACCTAGGGAAGCGGCTACCAGAGATTCAGGCCAACCTGCGTCCCCCATCCCAGGAGATGGGATGAAGGGACACTCGCTGACAGTCCCCGGGGGACAGGAGTCGCCCCTAGGAAGCCTTAAGCCTCCTGGGAGACAGTAGGAAGAACACTAGTGGCTGCTGCTTGTAAAACGGTAGATTTTTTGTGCCGGTCCAGCCCCGGGGTGCTGCAAGATGTACCGAACATCCCCAGGCACCCAGGGAAATGCTTCTGGGATATTCAAACAGGGTGAAACATAACATCATGCAAACAGCAACTCCCTTTCCCAGTGAAGGCGCTGGTATAAGGCTAAACGAAAAGCGGGGCGTAGCTAGGATGTACAATCGCCGCTTCTGTTCTATTTGCCTTTGCTGTTATTTCACTTTGCAAATTAAATTCAGGTGTAGTGTCGACAGAGGTGCCAAATCCTGCTTCACAACCTTCCTGAGGTTTACCTGTTGGTCAGTACAATTCCGGAATTTATTATCCTTAAAAGAAAAAAAAAATCCCCAAACACGTGGAATTAAGGCTCTATCAGGATTTACGCTTTCGTGTCACCATCGGGAAGCATCCCGGCACCGAGAAGCTGTGGTAGATAGTTTTCCTAAAAGTGACTTTTCCCCTTCTGGGGAAAGCAGGCTAGTAATTAAAAAGCTTGTGAAGCCACATGTACCTCTAAATAGGCATCACCACTAACAAGAACAAACTCCCGCTCCAATAGACCTTAAATAGCGCGCTAATAGCCCCCATGTGGAAAAAAATCCCCAACAGTTACAAACTCATTTGAACGACTCTAAAGCCGACCAGGCAGCGGCAAAATATGAAAATTCCCTCCTCCAAGTTCCCTGCCTTTGATTTATTTTTAACTACGGGCTTATGAGAACGCAGCGCCTGAAAATCACGACCAGATGTTTCTGAAGAGGCACCTTTTTTTTTTTTTTGGTTAAAATGTTCTGATTTAAAGCAAAATGAAAAAAAATAAATCTTTGAAATTGATTAGGGTTCTTGTTTTGTTGTTTGGGTTTGTTCTTTCTTTTTTAGTAGCGTGGATGTAGTTGCAAGAAGATAGAGCAGAGTGAGCGCTGAGCTCCGCGCAGGAGCGCGCAGCTGGGAGGGAGCAGCTCTGAAAATAGAGCGCAGAGGAGCCGCGCTCCCCCAGGGCAGAGCTGTGACCTGGTGGGGAGGCAGCCCGGGGGCCCAGGGATGCTGCCTTTTTTTTTTTTTTTTTTTTTTTTTTAATATCTCGGGAACACGCCCGGGTTTACCCCAGAGCCTGCAGCTGCTGGGAGAGAGACGCGTTGGCTCGGGGCCGGGCGGTGAGCAGGGGGAGCCGGGGTCTCCGTGTCCCCAGTCCCTCCTTTCTCGGCAGCGTATCAAAGATTTGGCTCTAGGAGGGGGTTTGCAGGAGGAGGAATGAGATCAGCCCTGAGAAACAAAGGGGCTTTTTTCCAGGTAAGAAATCACCCGCCTAACCCTGAATAGGGACGTTTTAATGCCTTGAATTTTTTTAAACGAAAACCATCTATTTCAGACATATGTTACAAAGTTTTTGTTCGGTTTTTTTGTTGTTTTCTGAGAACCACATCTGGAATGGAAGTAGGAAAGGGGAACAAACATGGCTGTGCTAGATTCTTGATCTCATTTGTGACTTCATTCCTCCATTCTAGCTAAACTTTAGTGTAACAATAGCAAATATTAATGGGACTGCTCATCTTCTTTCGGTTCTGTGATGCTGGATTCTCCTGGCACAGTACTTTGGTCCTTGATGTACTTCCATATATTTTTTTTCAAGGTTGTCTTTGCTTTCCTGCTGAGAGATTACAAGCTGCCTGAGCAGTCGCCAATAAGCAGAGTATAAAGCTGACTGTCCGTGCCTTAGTACTGGGTATTATAACACAAAACCAAGCCTTTTCACCTCGTATTATTGGGAAAGATTATTGGGAACTGGCTTTTGTTGCAGGAAATCCCATTTTAAAATTGCTTTATAGGCCATTTGCTGCAATGCTCGACATGGATCTCATGACAGCTCCCTCTCGCTGCTCTTTATAAATCCTGGTATTTACCAGCCCTTGGCTGCGATGCATGGTGGCATCGCTTACTGAGGGCTGTCCTTGAGAGGAAGTTAGGAAATGTAGAGGTGCCAGTTTCTGGGTATTTTTTTGTCTGGAGGAAGCTTTATTATTTATCAAACAGTTGACCAGAAGTAAATCTTGTGTAATGACTCATCCAGTATAATCTCTTAAACCTCAGGGCTGTCCATTTTGCAGAGGACACGGGTTTCTGCACTAGAGCCTTCTCACGCAATGGCCTAATTCAGCCAGGCAGGGAGAAGCACTCCTCCAAGCAATGGGTTAATTGTCAGATTTAATAGTCTCAAGCAAAATGAAAAGATAAATGAACAGAATTAATCTCATTTTTCAAACTGGCCATTAAAAAAATAAAAAAGACTGAATAGATGACTTCCTGTACTATGTCATGGGGCAGGACTGTGTGCTTGTTACTGTAGCTACAGAGGTGGTAAGTTAGAGCATCTTTTGGTTATTAGCAACTGTACTTATAAAGGGAAGACTTAGACCTTAAAACTGAACTTTGTCTTGAAATGGGAAATTGTAAAACACACATAGGGAGGAGGTGAAACAAAATGCAGTGATGAGTGCACTTTTTATTTCTACACTACCAGGTAAGACCACAAATCAAAAACAGGTTCAATTCTCCCCTAAAACTCCTACATTTCTTTAATTGTAGCTGTTTCTAGAGCCAGGAAAATATGTGGCTATATTTAACTTCTGAAATAGGTGTTACTATGAAGATTTTAAGCTAGTACCAGAATAATAATAGTGGGAATAACCCAGTGCCCACATTTAAAAGGTTTTTGTTAAAGTCATGTGAGGACAGAAATGGTAAGCAGAATAATGCTTTGTGTCTCCTTAGGGAGTATCTGGCCCTGATACCTAAATCCTCAGTGGGATTTGTCTGTTGTGATGCTGCCAATTTGTTTTGGCATTAAGTATCTTTAGAGGATCTGAAAAGTCTCAAGTTCTTGAGACAGCACCCAAAAAAAAAAAAAAAAGACTTCCAGTAAGAGCAACAAGCTGAGCACAGAGATTCCTCTATTTTTTATCTGCAAGATTTCAGGAAAAAAGCCAGGCCTGACAGTCTATACAATGTGAGGTATCTCTAGGTGCTCCTTTACCTGGATGTGTCATGTCTGACAGACCTGATGCATTTTACCCATTTGCTTAATTATTAAGGTATGCTCTGTAGACCCAGCAGATGGATTCTCCTGCTGACACTGGTTTCTTATGCGTGCTAGTAAGACTCCTTATCAGACTATGTTCAAGCATTATTATGAGTTTAGTGGTCTCTGATCATAGATTAGGATTACATTACTCCATGTTCATTGTATGTATTTACATGTGCATAAATGTGTGCATGTGTATTATCTCACAGAATTACTGAAGTTGGAAAGAATCCCTGGAGGTTTTCTGGTCCAGAACTTGGAGTAGGGTCAGCTAGAATAAGTTGCTCATCACTGGTCCCAGCTGGGCTTTTATTATTTCTGAGGATGGAGACTCCACAAACTCTCTGGACAAATTGTTCTCTGTGTTTAACCTGCTTCACAATGAAAAAAACCACTTTCATATGCATATATTTTAATATATATCAAGAGATAATGTGTGTGTATATAGTTAAATGGGGTTTTCTGTATTTCAGTTTGTGTCCATCGCATCCTGTCCTTTCACTGGACACCACTGAGTGCAGCTCCATTTCCTCACAAAAGCATCACCTACACATACTGATAAAATTCCTCTGGGTCTTCTCCAGGCTGAACAGTCCTATCTCTTACAGCCTCTCTTCAAACGATGAACACTTCAGTCCCTTAGTTATCCTTGTGGTCCTTCACTAGACTTAGACATGCAATACCACATCTCTCATCCTGGGGAGCTCAGAACTAGACCCAGAACCCCAGATATTTCCTATCACTGCTGAGCAGAGAGGGATTTGTGTCCCTCTCACAAATTCATTTTCAGGCAGAAGCTGGTCCCATACCTCTACGGTCAGACTATGGTTCTATTCTGCCTGGGTCATCTGCCCTTGTTTCTTTTTGATGTTTTGAATTTTCATCAAGGGTAACTATCCGATAGAGACAAAATTACAACTTAACTTTAGTAGCAACTTCTAGCTGATTTGGAACCTGTGAAGTAGGGATCAAGGTGAGGAGGAGAAGAAATCATCCTGCTTCTTGCACAGGATCACTCCAAGTGCCTTTGACTGGTCTGGAATGTCAGTGATAGAATTCATATGGGAAGGGTCCTAGGCAGACCAGTTTGGTAAGACCTGACCTACTCATTTAAACTCATATTTTCTAGACACAGGGAGTCAGATGCAGGTAAGAGTGGCACTGGCTCCTGATAGATGTGTAATGCCTAGAAATCTTTTTCTAGTCCGCTTTCTATGTACTCATGTCTAACTAATGCTTTTGCTCCTGTACTTAATTTCTTTGGCTTAAGTACTTGTCTCCAATACTTGATGCCTTGCGGTGCCTATAGAAAGCATCCTTCTCTTTGAACTGCTGTTTTTCTAGGGTTTCCACTCCCTCGTAAACTCAGAGCAAATCCTTAGCTACTTACAATCATATCTCAAGTAGCTTTATGCAGATGATCAGTCTCATTGGAATCACACACAAAATACTTTACAAAGTGCCTGCCTCAGTGGCATTACCAGTGCTTTATCATATAATTGGAATGGCAGCAGAAGACATCTGACAAACTTGTATTTAATTTGCATGGAGAATTATTCAGGTAAGCACTCTCATTTTCAGACATTTTACATGAGTATGAAATTTTAGTAGGAATTACTTTTATTTGAAGGTAAAAAAAATACATTCTCAGACTGTAGTTTAAATAATAATCATTAAAAAGTCGGAATTTTTTTCCTTGACATTCAGTTCTTCGTTAGTAACTCAGTATATGTTGATTTGGGGAATATTCTGGGGTTTTTTTCTATGAAGGGGGGAAAAGTCCACTGATGTGTTATGTTGGTAAGAATTAAATGGCTTTTCTTTTTAATGAGGGTACTTTATACATTCTTAGCCAACAGTCTGATTTAGTGGGCTAAAGAAAATGGAGCTAATACAATAGTTTTCATTGAGATACTGTGATTTTTTTTTAATTCATGATATTTAAAGGCATTAACATCTACCTAAAATTTATTCTCTCATTAATTTACAATTTAAATAATTCCAGAGCTCCCAGCAGAATCGGAAATCTCTGCAGCCCTTTGTAGTTGCTATTTCAGCAGTAATTGTAGCACTGCTCCCAGTGCACGATGCAATGGGAGCTGCTTCAGCTTAACGGTAAGGTCATTAATGTGAAGTATTGATACTGCTTTTAGAAGTAATATTACAGAAATTTCCCAAAAGTCCACAATCCATAGTATCTTACATAGTATCTTAGCAGCCTGCAGTAGCCACTCTCTTTCACCTGAACCTTTGTCTCAGTGAAGACACTCAGTCATGTAATGGCTGAACTTATTGCTCTGTGGTTTGCAGAGTGAAGTGCAGGGAGAGGTCTGAAGACTCTTCTTGACATGTTGACAGAAATACTGTATCGGTAGTGTAATGGACCTCAGGAACATGGGAACATCATAACATACATCACAATACTTTTACCAAAGTAAAAATCAGGGTTTGTGGTTCCCAGGGGATATCTACAACTCCAGGGCTCAGGTCTGGCTTATAGGAGTAAGTTATGTCCCAGGATGGCACCAAACACGTGTATGGCTGTACTTCTAAGGTGACAGCTTTAGGACCAGGCACAGCACATGCCTGCAGCTGCTCATCACCTGGGTAAAGGGCACACGAGTGATGTCATGGGTGATTGATAGTTGATGCATCATCCCATGGCCAGTCTTACCTTTCGTACTGTAAAATCTGCACAAGGTGTTTCCCAAAGGCCATGAGCTGCTGGCAACCTGAATGCCATGGGGTTTCATTTAGCTCAGTGAGGTTTGTGACTCTGCTTGCTTTATCTTGTAAAGCCCCTTCCAGACACCAAAGAGTGATACTATGAGAGTGGAGTTTCTTCATCACTGCTGAGAAGCATGCAGCAGGCTGCCCACCGCCCTTGTGGAACACTCTGCAGAACCCTGCTCACCCATCCGCTCTTGGTCCTCTCAGGTATACACAACTCTGCCAGTGAGAAAGCAGCTCAGTGCAGCAAGACTTTTCATCCACCCACTTCACTGGTTTCTTGTGGTATAAATACAGCTAGATCTATTTTATTACTGAACATAAAATCAGCACAGTGAGATTTTATTTTGGAGCATGGAACATTGGCATAGGTGAACCTGTCCTGGACCATCTGAGTATTTCTCAGCAGTTTAGGTAAAGCTGAGGATAGTCTCACCTATTTTATACTGGTGTCCCTCTGAGCACCATATAGCCATGCTCTTCTCTCCCTGCTGGCTGTTGGCACAGTGCTGTCCTCATGAGGCTGAGGGTGAGCATTTGGGGTTGGTGTTACTACTGCATCAACTTGCCCACAACAACTGTAAGCTCTGCCCAGGCTTAATGAAGATGTTAATTTTGGAGGCACCATGCCCCAGCCACAATCAGAAGCCTTTAAAGCCCCGTATCTTTATACGTGCAATGAACGTGTGCGTTAATCCTCTATAGAAAAAGACTAGTTTGGCAAGATTATGTCCTGCATAATTAGAAACAACATTATAGTGTTGTCAACAACAGACCAACAGCTACTTCCAATGTAAATGGTAAGAAAATGTTTATTCTGATCCATGATTTACCAATAATCTTACAGCCAACATTATTAAGTTCATCAGCAATACAGTATAATATATGTTAAAAAGTCACTGACTTGATAGTACATGTAAGAAAAAAATGGATGGGATCTCTTAATGTAAGAGAGAAAGAAAAATGTCTGCTTTGGAAACCATGTCTGAGGGCACTCCTTTTCTCAATAGCTAAGCACTCAGTGTGTTTCTTTCTCCACTTCAGTGTAAGTAGCAAAGCAGGGCTTTATCTGCTACAGGGGCACTACTATACAAGGATTCAAACAATAAATTATAGGGATTTTTTTGTAGACATTTATAATTTCAAATCATTTGGGTCATAGTCTCTGAACCATTTAGTCATTTTGTGATCAGCAGGCTCATAAGAGGAACAGTTAAATAACATTTGTATCTTCCCTCATGGAAAGCCATTGGCACTGGGACTTGGTAAATGAGAATCCAGTCCAGATTTAGAGAGGGTTGATATGCCTGAAAGCATCAGGGCAGTGCAGTGAGGTATTTTATTCTACTTGAGGGGACTCTCCAAAGTGTGAACCACTGCAGGAATCCATGAGGAGCAGCTTTCAGTGACCAGGACAGAGTTAGGCAAGGCAAAGAGTGGAGAAATGCCACTATCCCTTCTTGTGCCTGGAGACCTGTGCAAACTTAGCTTGGGTTTGTTTTTTTTCTACTAGTAGCTTTTTGGTTGATTAGAGATACCAAGGCAGGAAGGAAAAACCAGCACTGGATTCTGTGATCCTTCCTAGTCTCACTGGATGCTGTTGTCTGTGCTCTTGGTTTTGTGTCCAATCCATCAGTTTCTACTGCTTCTCTTAGGAGGTTTCAGCCTCTGTTCAGGTATGATTCTAAGCAAGACCCAAATAATACATCTTAGATTTTTGTCCATACTATTATACTTCAGTTGAAATCAAGTAATTGACAAAAGGAGAATTAAAAAAGCAAAAGTTTTGGGTTTTTTTTCCCCAAAGCCTTGCTTCACTTCTGCTGATCAAAATACACATGAAATGGTTGGACTCGATGATCCGGTGGGTCTCTTCCAATCTGGTTATTCTATGATTCTATGAAAATCCAAGGGCTAGATTGTCTCCATAGCTCTCCCAGGCAGATTGTGCTCTGTGCTCCACACTGAAGAGAGCTGGGGTTCGAGCAGGGATACCAGTGCAGCCAATTGCCCTGAAAGAAAACCTTCCTGTTTTTCAGCTGATTTATGTCAAGGAAGTGCTAAGTGGAATTTTCCAGCTGTTGCTCCTAAATGCCAAAACGCGTTGAGCTCATTTTTTTTCGTCTACCTGGCTCTATCTGAGAGCAAAACTGATCTGTCATGTCTGATCTTGCCTTTGCATATGATCCACACATTAGGGCCATGGGTCAGGGAAAGAAAAAACAAATGAGCAGCATTTTTCAAAACCAGTTTCCCTGCTTAGAGAGTTGTTCAAGAATGATGCTTTAGGCTGGCTGCCTACTTCTCTGAATGAGCAGCATAAAATTGTATTTGGAGTTCCTCACTTTTGTTGTGTGGTGTCTGAATTTGTTCCTTCACTGCCTCATGCTGGACAGGAGACCCAGAGGCTGGTGCTCTCCTTTAAACGCAGCTGGTTTCTGACAAGTCTGTAATGGAGCTGTCGACTTCCTCCTGTGCCCAAAACAAGGGGTTTCCCGTCAGGGAAGCTTATGTACTCTTTTGGTCTTCAGCTCATTGTGAATTAATGCTAGTTAGGTGTTCAGGAATAATTTCTTTAAAAATTGAAAACAGGCTTCGGTACTGCCATAAGGCTCAAATTGCGTTGTCTTAAATTGAGCATCAAGAAATAAATATAGAAGAGCATTCACAAAGAAATCACATGGTGTTGCTAAGATTAGTTTCAATATCACTGACTATATTTTTATCCAACAAGGTGTTCTTCCTGGATAAAAGCACTGCAAGGAAATGCAATACTAACCCCTAGTTCAAGTGTCCAGCATTCAAAGGTAAAATCCTGTCCTCCTGTGGTTGCAAAGTTCTTTGGTTTTAATGGGAGAAGGTGAGGTCTCCTGTGTTTTCCTTTTTCAAAGAATCCCAAATGGTACAGAGGTTTTTTTATGACAAAAGCAAAATGAGTCATTTGTCTCAATCTATCAGTCAGGTTCCTAATGGACACATGTCCACATATTTTAAAAATCCCAATTAGCATTAATTGACATCCTTGTCTGCAGTTTCTGTGGACAATTCAGTAATGGCATGAGAGCAGATCTCCCCACATTTCACCCTGAAAGAGGTTGCTTCTCAGCAGACTGAAAGGCTCTTGGTGTTGGCACCAGGAAGGTTCGTTATCATTACAGTGGCAATGTACAGGACCTTGGCTCATAGGGCTGGCACTGAGGTCCCATAGAGAACAAAACAAAACCCCTTGTGCTGTTGGCTCTTTGCAGGCTAATGTTTCCAGTTGGCCCTGGAGTAAGGGACGTCTGGGGTTGTTACTGGGAGCAGCTGCCTAGGCACAGCACACTGCCCTTAGACAACCTATGGCAGGAAAAAAAGTGTTTCATCCCTGAAATAGGAAGCAGAACAAGAAATAGATGGTCAGTGGATCTTCCCTTTTTGTCAGTCCTTCACGGGGTAGTGGCTCACAGGAATCAAAAAGACTGTATTGCTACTTATCATACTGTGTGTGTTTATTTATTTGTATTTGATTGGGTACTTGCTTCCTTTAAAAGGTGATTGTCTCCCTTGACTTCTATGAGCTGAATTTAAGGCCATGGTTTGAAAACTATGCAGTGCCACAGACTCAGATTTAGCAGGAGAAGAGGAGTAAATTTGAAATATCTCTGGGAAAAAGCCAGTAGGGTAACAAAGTATCTATTGTCAACTGCTAAAAAGCTATTTTCATGACTGTCACTGAGACAAGCAGAGACCCTTGTGTAACTTCTGCAAATCAAAGGGAATGGTGCTTTTTCCTCATTTGGTTTTACATTTTTCAGATGCTTTATAAAGAAGCAGAGCAGTAAACTACAGGAATAATTTTTCATAGAGCCAAACACCATATGCTTTTTGACACAACTGTGAGATCGAGTCACTTAATCACTTAACTGTAAGCGTATGATTAAATGATATAAGGTGGGAGGACTAGAAGCAGACCCTCAAGTCATGGCCAGTCATCCTCCTTTGCTTTCTGGCTCCCAGCTGACTGTGATCTCCCTGTGACTGAAGGCAGAAACGCCAGAGAGAGGGGAGATGAAAGAAAAGGTGTTTCTTCCTCACCAGCTCTGGCTGCATCCTGACAACAGCCGCAGTCTCAGCTTTTCTCGCCTTTATTTTTTTACTCCCTTGCTTTATATATATGTATATCTGTTTTATTACCTTCCAATTTGCTTGTTCAGTCAGCTTTCTCTGGTTTGTGTCTGCCAGTGGCACTGCTAGTACAGACCAGAAAGTCGAGCTAAAACTAGCATACACGTAGCAAGTTTGGAGTGATGGGTCAGATTATGGGTTGGATTCATTTCTCTAGCAATGGTTGATGAGTGAAAGATGCAAAAAGAGGCAGAAGTCTCTCAAAATTATTAAAATAAATCTGAACTAACTATAATTCACCTAGATTTCTGAACTTCTGTTACTGCGAGTCAAAGTGTGAATTTAACCGGGCTTGCTGCTTTCTTCTCCTCTCTGTTGCAGCTGGGATGTATGAAGTTTGTTTTTTTCCCAGAGCTATGGTTGGTAACAGCACCATGACATAGAGACAGCCTCCGCTGAATTGCTTCTTGTTTTCAGGATGCCTCTACTCCTCAGATCTACAAAAGAAGCACTAAAATCTATTTGGTCTTTGGAATTATTGCTTCACATTGCTAAAATGAACTTTCAATGAGGCTTTCTTCTATGAAATATGATCTTCATAGAAAAATACATTGATTATTTTTTGGTTTAGCCAAAAATAGTCTCTCTTATCACTGTTGTCTGTGGCCATACCAATTCATTAATTCTTATCTCTTGTCCATGTACTTACAGTGGTAAATGTAAGAATGAATTTGGGCTCAGAAATCATTCCACTAAAGCAGCTGCAATCAATGTTCTACCAACAGCAATAATCAAACAAATCAGTCCGTGTTTTTATGCTATAAATACTGTAAAAATGCTTGTTTAAAAGATTAACTCCAGAAGCAGAAATATTAATTTAAAGCACAAATTTCTTCTATGTGAAACTAGTTTGAAAATACATGGTAGGATTCCTTCTCATGAGGGTTTTCAAGGATATGAAAAATCAGAATATAACATTTTTATTATTTTTAGGAGCTATCTTCCTAGAACAGCCTAGGTTGAACAAAATATTGTTTCAGTAATTTAGAATAAGATAATTATTTACCTTTACTATTTAAAAATGAAAAACTAATATTAACAGAAATACAAAAATACGGGTTTTTTATACTGTAAAAAATCCTATACACAAAATAGAAATTCTTCTGGGTAATTTTTTTTTAGTTCATGTTTTTGACTAATTAAATATTTAAGTGACATGTTCAGCTTTCAAGTGGACAATGATCAGATTTAGACATGCTAAAAGCTAAATCTCTTGATTTTGAGGGCAGAAGATATGCTCAGATATACTTGAATTCTGAACTACTGGGTGAATTCTTTCTGCCTGTGCTCTGCAGTAGATAGGATTACAATAATGGCCCATCTGGCTTTCAAATCGATTGACCGCATCACTTCATATAAAATCATTTGGCACTTCCTATGCTGAATTGCAAAAGATAAAAGGTTCCAGCTCCAAATCAAATACTTGAATAAATACTTGAAAGTGATCGGAAAGTTTTTATTTAATCTCCATGGGAACACTGAGCAATTAGAATTTATAAGGAACTTTAGGATGCTGATGAAATAAAGTGTTTTGGCAAAAATCTGATACTGAAGATTATAAATGGCTTACCCATAAAGATAACACATCCAGGGGTGATGTGGCTTCCAGGCACGTTTGGTGCACTGATGAGTCAGGCTTACACACACCAAAATCAATACATCTTAAACTTCCTTTTTGTAAATTTTCATTATTCCTGTAGAGTCACTTTGTTGAGGGTTTTTTTTTTTAGAAAATATTAGTTGTCTTTGCTTTGTTTTATAGCCATGTTCCTGCTCTTTTCTTTTTCAAGTATATCAGAGAAATCAGATGCAAAACGAACTGACAGCCATTCTACAACTATCTGCTGGTTTCACGGTCTCAAATCAGGCAAGTTCAGTCCAGGCGTAGAGATGACCAGTGTACGGTAACTAACAACTGCAAGGGTCACAATGCAGTAAAAATAGGGGGGTTTTGTTGGTGCATTTCAATCTGAGAAATTAACTAGAGGCTGGTAGAAAACCATAGTCAGATTTTCTGAAAGTCATTGGCGGTAATACTTTAAAATAAAACCTACCCAAATGTCTGAGATAGGTATTATTCCTTTTGACCAAGGAGGAGTGAATAAAAATTGATGTGTGTGTTTTTATCTGTATGCAGGGTGTTGAAATCACTAAAAAAAATCCCTGAGCCCAGGGCAGTTTTTTACAGTTTAAAGGTTTCTGAAAAGTGGGAGGCAGTAGTAAATGGGGGAAGGGGGAAAAAGGCACGAGAAGAATAACAAACAGAAAAATGTCTGGCAACTGAAAATGAATCCAGACAAATGCAAATTGCAAAGAAAACAGGTTTTAACTATCGTAGTGATTCAATAGGGGAATGTCCTAGTAAAGGTAGTTTTGTGAGGTCCATCTTTTATGTTCTTGATTGAAGACAGTCTGCGTTTCTACAGGAGGCACATCAGTCCTATAGAAACTGTTTCTCAGCCAAGCACAAGCTAATGGGTTCAATGGGAAAGAAAGTAAATGAGTGAAGTTTGCAGAGGTGTGATAGACTGAGAAGAGTCCCTGACCTAAACCTCTTTATACTTCTGCATTTAAAACTACCATCTCAAACTGGAAAAAAACCAAAAATATCTCGGTTGTCCTTGGCTGTCAGTTGCTGTTGGCAAACAGGGAGTAGATTTCCCTGAATAGAAATCCCAGTCCCTACTGGTTTCATCCAAGAGTTTTCTTGCCCTAGCAGAATAACATCTATCTCACTTTGAATGTGTTTTTGTCACTTAGACCAGTATATCTTTATTAAGAGAGGCAGAGGATAGTCTTTGGATCTTAAGGCGGGGGAAAAAAACAACCAAGAAAACAAACAAAAACATAAAAGAAACCAAAGAAAAAAATCTTTTGATTCATGGGAACCAAGGAGAAAAGTTGCTTATTTTAGAACTGAGGAACAGAGACTGCAATAACTGTGTATTTTTCAAGAGCATTTGGCAGGTTAACTGGTGCTGAATAGTGGTGACAAAATGTTCAACAAACCAAAAATATTCCATCTGTTCACTAAAAAATAGGATTCTGTGAAGCCAGACAAACAACAGGAAATACAGATATTTTTTTTCCTCTCCTCAAAATATTTCAATGCTAGCATATCAACCCACCACTTAACTAGTATTAAAAATCATTAAACACAGTCTTTGAAATTAATTCCATCTAGGCCAAGACTCAGCAGAGCAGAGGTAAGCAGAGAGAACATCAGAAGGGCCATTCCCAAGAGACGTGGATAGAAGTGCAGCTGACTTTCCTCCTCCACCAGCCCTGCAACCCTGTAGGGATCTCAGCATAGCAGGCAATCCTGCTGCAGGGCATCTTCAGTCTCTGGAGGACAGAAGAGTTTTACTTGTGAAGGAACTCAAGCTGTTTGGGGAGGATTGGATGTATGGGCTCTACTGGGCTTTTTTTTCTATCCATCCTCTTCCCACCTTCCTGTGCTTGCTCAAGTGGGACACTCTACAGAGGGACAGCGTACAACAGGAGAGAAAATAGGCTCATCAATACCACTTCATGCCTGGTTTTGACAGCAATGCTTGCAAAGGCGATGAAATATTCTCTCTGGTAAATTAATCTGGTACTTCCTTGAAGAAAAGTTGGGTAAAACAGACTTTTTTGAGATGCCTGTCACCTCTGGACCTGTGAGCTCCTGATGTGTCAGAGCTGGGGACAAGCATGAGCTGTCTTTGGGCAGATCCTGCAGAAATATGTAGTCTTTGAGCTGTTTGTGCTGTCACATATTTTTACCAGGCAAGTGTTTCAGGAGCATGGTTTGAGTAAAAGCAGTAATTTTCTTTGGAGTACCTTGTATTTGGATCAGCTTGTGTCTGGAGCATATTGTTGTTCCTCCAGGGAGAAGAGCTCAGGACTGCAGTCCCTGTTTCTGTGATGTTCCTGTCTTCTTTTTTTTCCCATGCAGACCATACCTCTCTTGTTTTTTCATCTTCCAAGCTGTTCAGCTGCTCCCAGGACAGGCACACAAATGTCTTTCAGCTTTATTCTTGCTCTGCCTCTCCCTGTATGCGTATTCGGGCAAGTGTTTAGGCTCTTTCAAAGTAAGGCTGATGAGGATTATCTTCACTGAGCACTGCAGAAGAAAACCATTTGTATAAATATATTTGCATAATTCATTATAAATTGTATATAAATTTTGCATATTAAACTGACGATTATTACTGTAAATCTAATTAGAAAATTATTTTACAGAAGCAGAACAAAAGGAAATGTTCTTCTCTGGTGTGATTTCACATCTCTGTCTGTGGTTCTGCTTCAGTGGTAGTTTTAAGCACACACACACGAGCTCACAGCCAGCGTGCTACGTATTGCAATGCCCTTCTAAAACCTCCCTTGCCTCTAGCCTCAATCCCATCTCATACTACTTCTCAGCAAAGACAGTTCCAATTTATACCCATTTCTAACCATTTCAAACTGACACTTTTAATTCATCTCACTGTAGTCACTAAGGGCTTATCAGAGAAATAAAGAAAAAAGGGAAGAAAAATAATAGATCCAAAAATACCAGGTTCCTGTGACCACTTTGAGCTGTGAAATCCCAACAGGTATTGTGGTATTTAAAGGTAAATTTATTTCTCCCAGGAAAAGAAAGAAAATATAAGCCTGAAGGTTAATCTTCACCAGTATTTAAGAATATATTTAATTGCAGTAACCACATTCCAAAACATTTACAGAGAGAACTGAGGGGACTAAGTTTAAGGCAGTGTCACTGTGACTGCTGGTATCTGAAGTGGAGGATGACCAGCTGCCTCCTGACACAAAACTCTACGGAGCTGCACATAGCTACAGCAATGTTGGTATCTCACTTAAAAAGTCAGAATCAGGCACCAAGGCTTAGAAAGATGTATGGAAATGTTAAGGCGAGTGACTTTAAGGTAATATTGTCAGGATGAAATTGTAACTGGTCCTAAAATTTGACTCCATCCCTCTGGCAGACTGTGTTTGCTCAGGGAGAGGCGCCAAACCTTTCCTGAGCTGTTTCTCCCCAGCTTTGGGCCCACAAAACCTTGTGCTCGAGTAGGACATCAGTCTTCCATTCCTCAGCAGGGGATGGTGATGATCAACCAGAGCTCCGCAGACAGCAAGAGCTGATTCTAAATCACCACACGGCTGGGGGTTTTAGTTCTTATTTTGGACTCCGAAAGGAGTGTCAGAAAAGGAAACTGGGGAAAACTCCTCAGCCGCTCTCTGAACTGAAATTAAAAGTTTCCTAATTGACAAGTCACTGGAACATAATTCTGATGCTGCCAATTATTTGTTCACATTGTGAACTGCTCAGGAAAATACCCTGAGATACCATATGCAGGCAAACCCAGAATTTAAGCTAGTATAAATGCATTACTTTCAATACAATGATGATACTCTTTTTTTCTTTACAAAAGAAAAGATTATAGTTTAAGCAGGGCACTTTTCCCTAACATCTGCATAGAGGTGGCTCTTTTGGGATAAGATCTTGTTTATAAATGGGGCAGGCATTCTTACCAGGCAGGAACAAAGAAAAGCGTTTTTATTAGCAGCAGGAACCACATGAACAGCTTTGACCTCGATTTAGGATTTAGCTTATCATTTCACACAGAGGCTTGCATCAAGAATTTGACACTGGTGCCCTTTTCTAATTTGTAAAGCAAACTAAAAGGAAAATAATGGAGTACGGATAAGTGCTGTTCATGAACCACTGAGCAGGCTCTATTCCATTCTGTCCAAATTACTCCACAGTCAGTCAGAAATCTCACGACAGACTAGGTTGTCTTTTTGTTGTTTTTATTCCTCTAGGAAACAAAAAAAAAAGGCAAATTAAACTGCCAGGCCTGTCTGTCCCTATCCTGCTGGCGATCAGGAGTATTGTGGAACTGGCATTCCTTGCACTTATTGCTGCGTCCATGGAGGGAAGCGCCGCTGAGGTGTGGGGGGAATATTCGCCTGTGAATGTTGGAGCCACAGTCGTGTGATCGCATAGCAACCTAAGGTTAGGTCTTAAGCACAGTAAAGCCCTGGCAGCTTTGCTCCAATTGGCTCCATGACATTCCCCTCTCAGCCGTGATCCTAATGGCTTGAGACTGGCTGAGTTCTTCTAACCTCAGCAATTAGTTCTTTCATTTTCTAGAACCACGCTCACTTGAAGTGTTATTTTTTGCACACAGAGAGCGTGTTGGAGCTGGGGCTTAACCAACCTGAATGCATTTGCTGTGTGAATTGCCTTTCAAGCAAAGCTACAATGACTTACACCCCCCTTGATGCTGACTCAGACAAATTTTTGTCCCCAACAGCAAACAAAAAAAGCTTCACAAATTTCATTAGATTTTCCTGAACAAAAGGCCAAGAGCTGTGTCAGAGCAAAACCATACAAATTATTTTACAAGATACATGGTATCAACATCTCAGTGAAGAAGAATTTTAGTCTTTCTCTTCTCTAGCTGAAAAACAGCATGAGGCAAGCCCAAATTGTACTACTTGTGCTTCCCCCTTCAGTGACGACACCACCCGCTCACACACTAATATCTCGCTCATGTTGTCAAAGCCACCTTGGAAAAAAACAACTCCTTTCTAGCCATATTTACATGGGCATCCCTTCCCCAGTTCTGTACTCTCCTGGCAGCAACCACTGAAATAAGGATGACTTCTCCAAACAAATCCATATGCCTACATTGTGTAAAGTGATATATATAACTTCTGAGTGACTTTTCCTCACATTACTGAGAAGCACATATTTCCTCCATACATTTCATACTATCAGGCTTATGGCCCCAATCCATTGAGTTACAGATGGGTTTGCTTTTCGAAGCCAAAGCAATGCACTTCAAATTAAATAATGTGGTGAAATCCAGCTCTTGTCCTTGCCTCAGGAAGGCTTGCCAAGCAACAGGTCAGTGTGATAGGAGGATGGTGAATCCTTTGCAGGGAATCCTTGGCTTGTGGAGAGCAACCAGGTGTTCAGAAAGAGAGGTGAGATTGGAGGGTGACTGAACGTAGCTGAGTTCAAAAAGCCTTCTTGTTAATTAAGTACACAGACAGCACACAGGAAAAGGCATAAAATCAATTTGGTTTTCCCAGCTACAGCCTGCTAGATCCATATCCTAAGCATGGCTAAGGAAGCCTGTGCAACGCGAATCATGTATGACAGAGAAAAGTTGAGTCCTTTGCCATCTAGGTCGGTCTCATGATGGGTACTACATCAATGATGTGGTGCTGTGGTGCCATGACAAGAGGCTGTGGCAGAAGGGATGTTTTAGCCCTACGTTTCCCAACCCTGGTGATAGCTGCATTTCCAGGCCTTTTTACAGCCTTTCTCCAGGATTAGTTTAAACACACTTAGCAAAGGTAACCTATTCTGCAGCTAGAAGAGGGGAAGCAAATAGAAAATGCTCCAAGCCATTTTGGTGTGTTTGTGAAATGACCCAATTGATCTGATTCTTCTTGACTTGTCACTTTCCAGCTACCATCTCTGCCAACAAGCTCTGGTAGGCAGGGTGGAGGCTTGCTGCAGAAAACAAAAATAATAAAAACCATGGCTCAGCAACTTTGGCCTGAAATGGTAAAACGAAGTGAAAAATTAATTCATTGCAAGCAAAGCAAGACTGTACTCAACAAATTGCCCTTTGCTAATGCCAGAAGGATACCTTCTGACTGAGCTTTCACCTGTACAGCTGACTGGAGAGGTGATTGATATCCCTGCTCTGGTGACTCCTACCCATTATTGGCTTCCCAGACATAATCTTCCTTCTGCAGCACATAGGTGTTAATTTTACAACTGGCAAAGACAGCGTAAGCAACAGAGATGGGTTTCTAGAGTCTTATTTTGAGGTGATAACACCTGAATTTCCCAGAAGAAAGTCAGTGGGGGAAAATGCAGTGATATCCTGCATAGATAGAGAGTTTATAGCTAAACAGGTTAAACAGGTTAAATATCTTTTTAATTTTCTCCTGTGGAGTGCCATGATTGGATTTCTATTGAAGTTGCAAATAACAATTGTTCTTAAAGTCTTCCTGCCTGTAATAGGCAAAACAATAGTAAGAAAATATTTGTTGAAGGGGCTCAGGACTGGATGACATTAGGAGTGGTCACTTTTCTACAGGACACATCTCATTCCAGTTTTACCTTGATAGGCTACAGAAATACCTGAATAGTATCTTTTCTGGCTCAGCACATTTAAAAAAAACCTCAATTCTGCTCTCTTTTAAAAATGTGCATTAGCTAAAAACAAACAAACAAAAAAAAAAAAAAAACCAAAAAAAACCCACCCAAACCCTTACTGGATGGCCTAGTTTCCTGTGAAATTATAAAAAACCAAAATGTGCCTTGGGCAGAATGACCTTATTCATTGCATTCTTATTCCCTGCAGCTCTTCCTCATGCTTTTTACTGCTACAATGTGTTGGATTGTGTTTTGCATCAGTCAGGGATAAAGTAAGGAGTGGATGAGGAAGTACAAGCCGTGTGAGAGAGACAACCTTTCCAAGGCATAAGCTCCCATCAGTGGGTGCTTGGGCAAAATTTCCCATCCATCCAACTTCATCTGTTCAACTTTCTCACCAGCTTGAGCAGAAGCAGCAGCGTGTGCCCTGGCAGCTAGTGTCTCCTGCGAGATGCAGATTCTGTCTGGATCTTTTCCTCCCTATGTGACTATTTCTAATCATTAGGCAACTACATGAAGGGTGGGTAACAACATCAACAGCTGTAAAAGAAAATGTGTAGGTTACTACCTGTTAGAGATGGGAAAGGTGAGAAGACCAGAGCAGCCTTCCTCCTCAGGACTCTGCTAAACACAAACCGTTCTTTCACAAGGGCTCTTTTCCATAGGGATTCAATCTCTGGTGGAAAAATAGATGGACCATTGAGCTACAGAGCTTTTGCAAGGTGCCTGGTTTTCACTCCCTCCCACTGGAGCTGCTTCACTTTGTATAGATGATTAAATATTCATTGGGCCAGAGAGAGAAAAGTGAGAGATTGATTCTATTGCCCAGTTGTTGAGGTGCTCACCTGGGATGCAAGAGATGTAGGGTCAAGTCCTTCCTCTGAAAATGACTTAATTATTTATACAAAGTGGAACAGCTTCAGCAAGAAGGACATACATGCTGGCAAGCCTGATGGCCCTCTCCTGCACTGCATAAAAACACTTCCCTTTTAACCCAGGGGGTGACTTGATGCAGCTTTTTTCCATGACAAGTAAATGTTTCTTGTTTGCATCGTGATTTGCTAGGTTCTCTTTTTTGCTCTCTGAGACAGGACTAGCTTGGATGCTGTGCTCCACAGCATGATTTTATGACTGAGGCTTCTTGCTGAGGGAGACACAGCCCCTTATCCACCACCACCTCATTTCTCTCAAGGGTCAAGTATTAGTCTTTTATTAAGCCGTGTACCCACCTTGCTGTCTGGCACCTCAGCTCTTTTTGCTGTCTATATAGCAGAGGAAGCCCTGGCAGCAGCAGCAAGGAACCTGAATTTCCACAGGGATTTCCAGGGCTGGCAGGGACTGCTGAGAACAGAGGGTCAGTGAAAACAAGGAACATCCCCTAAAATAAGGAAACCTGATGAAATTCTCTCATCTTGTTACTTTCTCCATAAGTGTTTTTATGTGAATTATTTATTTTACAACCTAACATCAGCACTGCTACTGTTATTTTTTCTGCCAGCTGCCACCATTATCTAAAACTAATTGAGATAAGAATTAACATTTTCCCTTGCAAGGGCTGTACCCTTGCAATGACCTATACCATGTTATCCTCAATGCGTGGACAATATTAATTTTAGCAGCTTCCCACAAACTTTAGAAGTGTCCAGACTAAAATAGTGATTAAATAACCTGGCCTCCTTTTCAGAAAGGATATTTAAGAATATCGTTGCTAAGATATCTGGTTTTCCACAGGGCATTTAAATTGACTGCAACACCTTCAGCTCACCAGGCTGTTTCCATCGCTGTTCTGCAGCGAGCATCATCAGGCAGCAGCATGAAAAAAACAGATATCAGTACGATGTTTAAATTCACAGATGCAGTTGTAATGGTGATGTGAACCCATCCATTTCCTCATTTTACACAGGGTTTGTTCTGCTGCTGTTTATTTTTTTCAGTGTTCACAAACAAAGGAAAAGTTCATCATCAGGACAAGCACTGGGCATCATAAATTACAGTAGAAATATGACTGTTCTTCACAAGAATTATTTCTTTAAAAACAAAGCAAAAAAAAGTATTTTTAAAACTAGCTATTATAAAAGAAAATATGTAATGCTTATACTTGTTATCAAAATCTGGTTCTGCCGATTTTGACTAATGTTTTATGCACTCAACAGAGATGGCATTGTTTACTTTCTTAGCTGTTTATTATTACTGCTAAGTTTTGTGTTAGCACACGCTGTTTTAAATTAAATGAATAGCCAAATACTGGTTTGAAGTTGCTAATGGCACCATGTGAACTGCATTAGCTTGCATACTATTTAAAGATAAAGTCTTAATTGTACCACCATCGCCCGGGGATATTTTTGTGGTAAGCAAGTAAGATTAATTTCCCTGTTCATGTAGAAAATCACTTCATCAAAATGCTGGAATATAACAACTTTTGTCCAATTCTTTACACATTTTTGCTTTGATCATTTGGATTAAGGGAAAAGAGAGCTATCATTTAAAATCTGAGAATCTTGATAAGTGTTTAATGATTCCTTCCCTACCCATAAAATACAGAATGTAACAATATTTAAACAACCCAGTACCCTTTGCTTCTAAACTTCACTAGTAAGTTTATTTATCCTCTGGTTTCGCTATTAAACAGTCCACAAAAGCTGTAAAACGGGCAATAGAAACCCCAAAATTGGCTGAAGGGTCTAGTATCAGGAAAAAAAAAAAAAAAGAATACCAACCCCATAAATGCATATTTGGGAAATATTAGAGGCAGGACAGTTTGCTGAGGGGTACATTTGTGCCACCAACCCACTGCCTGCACCCGGCCCTCCTCTCCTGGGGGTTAAAACTCGCAGCTGCTGCATGAAGCTGTGGGACCTGCGGGATGCAGAAAAGGGGCCTTGTTCCTCGCCCATCCCTGGGTGCCCAACGACAGCGAAGGAAGAGGCTGGGAGCAACTCCACCAGTCCCACACTTCGACATTGTTTCGGAGTGATTTGTTCTTCATGACAGGGTCAAGCTGCTGTGAAAAGGTTAAACAAACGGACTTTGTAAGCTCCTTTTAGGGGAAAGCTGGTCAGAAGGCCCCTTTAATCACCAATCCCTTTAACCCTGGGAAAAGGCACCGGTCAGACTCACTTGTGGAGCTGCGGGGAGCAGGGGTGAGGGTGGGGGGGAGGCTCCCTGCCCTCCTGCAGCCGCGTTTGGCTGGAAAAATAGAAAAAGGAATCGTGCAAGGGAAGGTGTTTGGCTGGAAGTGCTGGTGAGCCTCCCCCTGCGCCGAGGAGGAGGAGGAGGAGGAGGAAAGAACATTCCTCTGGGGCCGGTGTGTAGCCCAGCGTCCCTAATGCTGTCTGCACCCATCCTGTCAGGAGGGTAATGAGGGGAAAGTTCCCAGACGAAAAATGAAAAAGCACCTCGGTCTTCAGCGGGGGCTCGGAGGAGACTTGTCGGAGCAGCCTCCACCTTCCCTCGGCCGCGGCTGCAGGTCTGGCGCTCAGCTAGGGGAGGAACCCTCGAGGGTTAATCACCGCAGACAGATGGCTTCTAGTTAGGCTTCCTCTGCCCCGTTTTAAGGTGTGACCATCTCCTAGAGACCCAGCGCCTTACGCACCTGAACTGCATTTTCCTGGAGGTGCTCTAGGGCAGGGATGGTCCCTCCTGCTTTGTTATTCGCGGGGCAGGTTAATTAATAGTACTGTCTCCCCTCCCAGAGAGCGTGGCAGTAGCCGAGGGAGGCAGCATTCCTCCCACTGCTCACCAGACAGGTGACAGGAGATGGCAGAGAGACTCATTGCTCCAAAGCGATATACAGAAGGGGTGAGAGGATGCATGGTGAGAGTTGAGGGCCGTGGACACTGCTCCATCTTGTCCTCAGAGCCACCCTGCCCTTCGCAGCTGAGTAATTTGTTACTTTGGACCCTCAGCTCCTTTCTGCTCATCCCCACAGGCTTTCAACCAGGAGCAACATTTGCATGAAAGCCCTGAGATACTGTGCCTGTTCCAGCCACTCCAGGACCGTGTCTCTTCATGTTTCCCCCCTTAGATCCTTACATCCCTCATCTGATTCTCCTCAGATGTTTTCTTCTCACCACGAGCTGTGTTGTCAGGGGTTTTCCACAGTGACCCCAAACCTATTTGGTTACCGCTCTCCAACCTGCCACTGTTTTGTCCTCATCTCCTTGCTTTTGCCCTCTTAATTTAATCTTCCTCTCTCTGCCTTACTGTCCGCTCTTTCTACGACCTTCTGCAGCATGGACATTCTCTCTCTTATCTTTGCAGCTAGTTAAGAAATAAAAATGTTCCGTCTCTATATTGCCATTCTCCATCAGACACGCCATAATTGCTTGAGTAAATGGTTTTTACCTCTTCTGATGCAAAATAAAACAAATAATTTTGGCCCCCCAAAAGCCCATATTTCACCTACTTGCCATGAAAGGGCAGCAGGGGCTTTTCTCCTAATTTTCTGCAAATCACTAGGAATAAACACACAGGTTCATGAGGAACTTCCTTAATTCCATTCAAATTTTGCCTAAAACTTATTTTACCATTTTACCTCTATGTCATCCATCATATCATTTTCTTTTGTATGTAAAGTGTTCTCCATAACCAACATTTAGAAAGAGAGTACAGTGCTTCCTACTTTGAGTTCTTCTCCAAGTAATCTTCTTGATGATTGAACTAAAAATATAGGTCTTCTTCCCATAAGCAGGTCAATTTTGTATCCTTTCTGTGCTACCGATGGCATTTCTCAGACAATGATTTCAGTATCCAATACATGGGTTAAAATTATACAAATTAACAATGAAGGAGAGAATCAAAAAGTTAATAATTCCTGTTGGTAACACAGATGTGAGTGTCTAGCCACCTTCCTGCACCCCTTTAATCTCTGACTGTCACACATCACATGCTGAAATAGCCATCATGTTTCACAAAGCTGGAATGGAGTTAGGAAGAAGCCAATCTTGCAACAATTCTTTAAAACAGAACAAAATGGGCACGGTACTGAGTTACTGAAGTCAGCAGGAGCTCTGCCAGTGATTTGGGTGTGAATTAAGAGCCTAAATTCCAGATGAATCAACATATTTCTACCACCATAGTCAGTCTTCAGCTGAATTTAATTTCATCCTACATCGGCTGTCAGCCATCTGAATGGTTGCCTTGCCTGCAGGGATGGTAGCTTTGAGACAGTGAAGGGCTGAAAGAGAACTCAAGCAATTACCCAGATCACTCTCCCACTATCGCACCCTGTGCATGGATGTTAAGTAAATCACTGTAGTTAGTCTCTTATGGACATTTTTTTCTAACCTGCGTTTCTGTAACACAAGTCTTGGAATTTCTATCAAATCCTTTTCCTGAATACCAACAGGAGACAGACTGCAGTTTTTATATTTATCCTGGTTCTCTTTGTTGTGAATTTAAATAATTTCTCATTCTTCAGTTGCTCACAAACGATCACCAGCAACTTTCTATCAATCTTTTACATACAGGAAACTATTGTTCCCCTGTTCTTTTGTTTTTCCAATCTAAACAAAGCCACATCCTTCACTCTTCATGTTTTCCAGATTTTCTTTATCCCGTAGGCTCTTCCTTGGTGATCAGTTTGAGGGCAGCCAAGTTTCTCAACTCTGCAAGAAGCGTGCCAAAAGGCCATTAGGCTGGGAGTAGCAAAACACGTACCCTTGAAAGATGAACAGGGAGGGAACCAGTGCTCTGGAAATGTGTTGCAGGGCAAAAGGATGGGGGTTTTTTTCTGAGAAAAGGGGTTCCTATGAAAATCCAGAATTCCTACAAAAATCTGAAAATCTAGGGCAGCTCTTCCCCAGAGGGACTCAGTGACCATGGTCACACCACAGCTTGAGACACCTTATTTTCTCTATAGTTGGGAATTTGGATTATTCAGCAGCCCCCAGAAAGATAGCCTGAAGTGGTATGGTCTGAGTAGGAGAGACACTTGGATTGTTCAAGAGCAAGAATTTGGTCATTCCTGTTTAAAGCATCTGCACATCAAATCTCTTAAAATAAAGAGAAATCATTTCTTGGCCAGAAATTGCCTTGCCACATGCAGCATACAGGCCTTTTCATCCAGATGAGTGATAAAAATGTTTTTGCGTTAGGCTTAATTTTCTCTTCCTCACCAAGAAAGATGCAAATACCATAAACATGTAGTTCAACTAGTGGGGCATAAAATTAGTCCTGTATGTTATCCGTAATTACATATAGGATCAGATCTGAATTAACTCAGCTTTATGTTCAAACCTAGACCCTGAGAACATGTGGTTTGTGTTTTGGAGTGCTGAAGTCTGGGCAATGAGTTCAGTCTTCTGTAATTTTTTCATGTGTTCTTAACACTAATTGCTTGTAGGTCTGACTTTCCAAAAACAGAATCATAAAGAGCAAATTTGCAAAGTTAATTCCAGCATTTCCTCACTCTGGTGAATTTTGTAGGTATGATTTCATGCTGGCATTAATGAGTTCCCAAGCAACTAAAACTGATTTCAGAAAGCAATAAAATTGGAGCTTAAGTATCTTACAGAACTGGAAAATCTCCAAAACACAAAACCTCAGAGATGCTCAGCGTGTGAACAGATTTGCATCTCCCTAATACCATTAAAAACACATAAAATTGCCAGGATGCAGCCTACCTGAAAATCGACCTTTGATTTGCACCTCACAGAACTTTGTGAGCACAATGTTAGTCTTTAGCAAGAGTGATATTCTAGATTTGGCACAGAAGAGTTAGGTTAGCAACTCCGTTGCTACAGAGGTTATAGTTAGGTGCTTGTTTTCAACAGGGTAGGAAATTCTAACAGCAACATATGGATATGACTTCTGAGACTCCTGATAACTTAAATACCAATTCAGAAAAATATATTGCAGATCCCAGAATACTTTCCAAGAAAGACAAAAGACAGAGCTCACCTTTCAGAATGGAAGGATCTGGTACATGGTATATTTTGATTATACTTTATATCCTGGTTGAAACTGTCTTTTGAAAAATACTGTCAATGTGACAATATTATGGGTTAGAACAGAGTTCATAAACAGCCACCAGCATTTTCTGGGTAGGAAGAAAATAAAAACTCAGAGGATTGATGTGAAGGGCAGTAAGAGCAGGGTAAATCAGCATAAAACCAGAACATGGGTAGTAACAAACAGATATGGTTGGAGGAGACTGCAGGGTCCAGATGGTGAGGAAAAGAAGATGAAGGTGAGGGTGCAGAAGTGAGATATTATCTGCTGCAAACTGTGCGTGCAGCATGTCAGCTGCTGTTGTCACAGCTCACAGGGAGCAGGACATACCTCTGTGGGATTTTTTCACACAGAAAAATAGTTGTTCTGCCATTGATTTTCACAACAACAATAACAACAAAAAGTCTTGTTTCCTTTGTGATGGATCTGAGCAAGGCTTCAGAGTAGGAGATGATTGAGAATGTGCACTCCAGAGAAGCATCAAGACTTATTAGAGTAGACCTTTGCCTAGTAAAGTCAAACCTGGAAAATATTGGGGAATGACTGGACTCAGGAGTTTTCTGCATGACACGTGTGTAGCTGAGAATACACTTTTCATCCTGGATAGTCACCTCATTTTGTGTGTATTATGTTAAGACCAGACGCTGCTTGGTCCAGTCCTAGGGAGTGCTAGTGAAAAAACCACCTCAGTATAAGATCTTTGAACGAAATCAAATAGTCTGGAAATATTCTCTTTTAGTTTTTCATTTTTCAAAATGCCAATAAAGACAGCAATACCTCTAAAAATAAATTAAAGTAAAGCAAACAAACAAAATAACAAAAAACCTAACTAAACAAACAAACAAACAAACAAAAAACCTCCACTAATTAAGAGACAAAAAAAAATTGTCCTGCTTTGGGATAAAATCAAAAGAGGGAAGATACAGATTCCTGAAGTAAAATTATTGGAAAGACCCTTCTTCGGGAGGGCTCTGTAAGGGTCCCCTAGTCCTACATCATGATCTGCTCTGCGTTTGCCTTCAAAATCATTGGAATTATCATCGTGTCCTTGGAGGACGAGGGGAAAAGATCGAATAACAACGGCCGGCCGGGACTCGCTCCTTCTTCCCCTGGCTGGGACGCGGAGAGGTGCCAGGTACCGAACGAATTCGCCTCCCAGCTGGACAAAACAAGCTGATTTAGGGGCTCGGAAATTTTCTCCCCTGTCTCTCGGCCCTCCCTGCGTCTCTGCAGGAGAGCCTGTGCTGGTCCCGCTTTGCCAACAGGACTGCTTGCAAGGATTCTGGGCTGGGAGAGTGATGGGGACCCCGAAGACGATGAGAGGGGTTTTTCTTTTTATGAGAGGATGTGAAACCCGTGATCCAGGGCCGAGGGGGTCTGACAAAACCTGGAAAATGTGTTGAGGGAGAGGGAGGGGGAGAGGGAGAAGAGAAGAATAAAGTTCTTTCCTCTGCCCCTGATCGTTCTCAGCGGTAAGAACAGGGGTGCCTAGTCCCCGGTGCTGCTGGAAGAGCAAGGGGGGGGTGCAGGCTCCTCGGAGCTGGTTACAGACCGTCGGAGAGGGCTTCGGGATCTCTCCTGCGCTCCCATCCGACGGTCGGTGTGGGGAAGGACCCGACACCTGGAGGCGCAGCCGTGAGGAGCACCTGCTCTGACCCCGAGCGTGCCTGGAGCTGGCCCCAGGCTCAGAGACGATGTCGCAGGAGCCGAAGGACCTGCAGCTCCCACGCCATCTGGGCCTGATCTTCGGGGCCACGGTCACGGGTGGCATTCGCCTTCCCCAGAAGCAGCCGAGGAGGGGTGAGAGCTGGGCTGAGCATCAGCCTGCGGTTGGGTGGTGGGGGGCTCTGAGCTGCCCCTCTAGCTCCCCGCCGGCCCTTCCAGCCTCGGTGCTTTCCCACCCTTCCCTCCCGGTCGGTGCAGCAGCCCCTTAGGTCTCAAATTAACCCACAAAGGCGATCTCTCGCCCCGACGTAGGGCGCAGGAAAGTTCGGGGAGGGAGGAACCAGAAGATTTTTGTCTTTGGCTGCAAAATATCAAAAAGCCCCTTCATTACTAGGAGCTCAGTTCCTATCCAGGGCGGGGGGCAGCCTTGTTGCCCCACTTTGACTCCAGGCTCCATCCCTATGCGCGCCCCTGTATAACCCGACCTCTCCCCGGGGGTCCGATGGGGACAGACGCGGCGGTGCCACCAGGTCCGGCTCTGCTCAGCCTCCTCGGCGGCCTTGGCTCCCCCTTTCCCCCCGGGGCTCGCTGTGCCAGAGACCTTTCCTTATCCCCCCTCCCAACCCTGAGCCTTATCTCCCTCCCTCGGTGCACACTGAGAGGAGCCAGAAGGGGGCAAAGCGGGGGTGAAGAAAAGCCCTTTTTCCTTGGGATAAATGCACTAACACCAGCCAGGGGTCCTGTCCAGAGCCCCCATTTCCCCTCCGACACCAGAGAGCATTTATTCTTTCTTGTGGTGATTTAAAAAGTGCACTGAAAGCTCTAACGTGCTGCCTGCTGCAGTATTTCTCACAGACGTCGTGCAGGGGTTAGCTATAATTTTGATGGCAACCCTTTGAAGAAATTATCTTCCTGCTGTATAACTATATGTACTGAAAACTGGCAACTCCAGCAATTTTAGTACTGAAGAATTCTTCTTACCCAAATAAAGACTAAAGAAAACCTCAAGTGTCACCACATAGCTGGCCTATCAAATGATGTAAAGACAGAAGAACGTGTGGTTTCTCATCAGGGCTGCAAGACTCAGTACCCACAGGTGAGGGGATTTCATGGATTTGGAGGAAATTTGATGAAGGTCACACTGTGTGAAGTTAAGCATCATCATCTTCTTTGCAAGGAAAGGGTGGAAAGAGGAACTGCATCTTTCCCCCATTTATTGCCTGGCAAAGAAAGGACAGAAACCGTTATGGAGTTTCGAAGAGGGTAAACATTCCCATAAAGTACTTAAAGTCTCTTTACAACACCCGTTGCAGAGTCCATGGGTAGGCAGTAGGAGATAGGAGGGATGGGGCTTGGTCTGTCCCCTTCCAATAGCTCCAGAAAACTGCACAGTAACTGAAAACAGATCTGCCATGCAGGTCTTTGCTGCTAATTTGCCTATGGACTATAGAAAAAAAATAAATTGAGGAATACACTAACAATGCAAATGGCATTTTGTTAGAGGAAATAACAGTAGGTGGTTAAAATGACATTATAAAGCATACTGAGTATTTCACATTATATTTTCTTGTGATTTTAACAGTCACCAAGCCTAGATTTGTTTACATATGAAATAAAAACAACTGCTAGAGCCTAATAACTTATTTATTTATTTTGTCTTAACTGGATTTTGCTTGTGTTAAAAACACACATTTGAATCAAGCAGATAAAGAAATACAATTCATCTATAAATCTCTGCCTCTTTCAAGGTTAAAAAATCAGGAACTTGAAATGCATTGTTTGAACCTACTAATGAAAATAAAGCAGGTCTTTATATCGAGGAGATTGGGGAAAAAAACCCCACAAGAAATAATTTAAATAGCAAGTATGAAACAGGTATAGTGGTGAAATTGCTTAAAGAAAATTCAAGTCCATCTGAGGAAAGATTCTACCTCAGAGGTACAAAGGGTGCAACTAGGAGGAGGTTGGTTGTCACATTTTGAGTTGATTGCCTAATTCTGACAAGTGACAAGTCTTAAATACAGTGCCCAGGGAAAGAATAGGAGGAGGAGAGCTACAATTTCAGCACCAGAAAAAGAGCTTTCCCAGCGTAAGGAATGGATAAGTCTCCACTCGGTAACTGATAGATTTTAAAATGTGCCTGAAGATGGTGCTGTTTATATGACAGAAGAGAGGTCTAGGACAGCTGCAGTAAAGTGTTTTATTATGAAAAAAAAAAAATTTGCTCACCCAAAGCTATGTAACAGCTGATTGTTCCAACAGCGATTCAAAAATCCAAAAAGTGAAGATACATTGAGAAAAGGCTTAAGAAGCAATTTAATTTTAGAATAATTTCACTGTGATAAAATAATTTCTGATATTGTGAAATTTCAGTCCTTCACACCTATCAGCAGATCTCACTTTCCCACTTCAGACTGTCTGCAGTCCTTCTGCTCCCTCCCCTGACACCCTGCCCTGAGTACAGCCTTTCTCAACTTGCATCTGTGCACTGAGAGCCCTAAGGAATAGAGGAGTCAAAGGGAAATACTCACAGTAAATTTTTATTCAACAGATGGTGAAGGAATTTAAAGTGGAATTTCTCACTATGCGCAAGCTTTAATGTTATTAAACTTGATTGTAATGTGAATGCAAAGTGATCTGCTATAGTTTATGACAGTCAATTCTACTCTCTTGGCCAGACTGTGAACCAGATTTTCTTTGGCTGGTTTTAATAAGGTAATTTTTTAAAGGGCGACAGGAACTGGACTAGTAGATTAAAAACGAAATGCACTAGTATATGTAAGACACTTCCCTGCAATTAGCAGTAAATAATCTGAGGGGAAAGCCAGCTTTCTGGCAAAATACAGTTCTTGCAGAATTTATGTTTTCTCGTAAATTGCACAATGTTTTGAACACCATATGCCAATTTGGGAATCTCAAGTGTAGTAATTAGCTTTGAGTTTTTGGAACACTTCATAAAGCCTGGATTAATCCCAACTGTATTATCTGGTGTCAGTTACTGCAAATTGGAGCTGCAACATACTGAGTTACCAGCTAGTGAATTGTGCAATAATGACCATATGCCATATGCGATGTTGTTTCTTTCCTGTATATGTATTCTACCTGTAACTTGTGCTAGACCCAGTTAAGGGGAAAGCCATGTTCTCTCCTGATACAGAGCAAAGCATGCTACATTTTGCATGAAGTGGATGTCTCCCAACTGGCAGGCTTTAAGTCACACCCATGCCGACGCATTGTACTGCAATGAGTTGCTTTTCAGAACTTTAAATTTACTTCCTCCAGAGAAAATTATTGCCCCAGTCCTATCTAATGATTTGCTGCGGGACCTTAATAGCTCATAGGGTCACAGTCTTGAATGGAAGTGCAGCCTTGGCACAGATTAAGACATGGGAAGTCCTTCCTACAGCCTATTGTCTTCTCCTATGCTTTCTTACTGTGACAACTTTGCCTCTCACATCCAAGTCCCTGATCTGTGCTACCCTGTGTGAACAAGTCCTCAGAGCAGGGTTAGCAGTCTACAATAGTCTTGCAGTGAAGTTTGCACCTCAGAGAAGTCAGGAGCACCTGAGATATTTGCATAGGAGCCTGCCTGTGCAGCACATTGTCTCATGGTAATTTTATATCTTTCTTCTTTTCCCAAACCAAATTCAAGATGAGCTTCTAAGCATCATTAGAGGGACAATAGGTGGACAGCTAATGCAACTAAATTGCTCTATGATGGTTATTTGCTCTATTAATACAAAGCAGGAGCATGTAGCCCTCACCCCAGGCAGCTTCTGACCACAAGGCTTACATCTAGCAGGCAGAATCAAATCCAGAGTGCATAGTTGCCTATGATTTGATAAATCACTCCTCTTTTAAGTGTGTCCTCTGAACAAAACACAGACATTAATGATGGTATTTGTCTCATTGTCTTTGCAAGTGGGAACTAGCTGCCAAAGAAATGTGTTTAGTGTTGTTTGAGGCATATAGCATTAAAAAGGTCCTGCTCTGGCACTGCCTGAGTCTCACAGAGGTCCTGTGTCATATTTTAAGTCCTATGTGTGTCTTTGGGTATATCAAAAGGCACAAAGTAGCCACATTTAAGCAAAATATTCATATTTTGCCCATATGTACCTCAACCAGTCACCATCGGATCTCCTCACAGTCAGTGGAGGGTAGTAGACACTGAAAAGTGCACAGCACACCTGATAAATGTGTGCTGTGGATGAGACAGGCTGTGTGCTAGGTTTGGATGTTTCTGTGCAGTTTAGGGTATCTAAGCTAGCTGTAGATGGCTAAATTATAGATAATTTCCAAATTACCCAGGTTCTGTTCTTCCGCTTTGTGCAGTAATAAAAATGGAAGCGATGCTTTAGGAACCCAAAATATCTCTCTTTCTCATTCTCCAAATGCCTCACAGAGAGAAAACAGCTTTTTCGAAGAAGTCATGAGGACACCTCCCAAGGATGTGAAGAAGTTTCCAAGGCATTAAAAGGTATGAAAAAAAGGAAAACCTGAGGAAGAATACAAACTCATTCTTTCAGGAGGACCTTATTGGTGAGTTGTTCATATGGAGTGGTTTGCTCTGTTGTGTTGTGGTAGGGTTTCCATTTTACAACCAACACTAAGCGCCCAGTAACTTCAAGACCCATATCAGAAAAATGATGACCTAAATTAAAACAATTAAAGAAGGAAATATATGAGGCTCAGTTTTCTGGCAGAGGAGGAACAAGGCAGGCTAAACATTTATTAGTTGATGATAACGGATTGTCTCAGGTAGGGTCAGAACTTGAACACAAGGTTCCTCTGACTTTCCTAGCCAAATGGTTAGTCTTCATCTTTGTACAGATACACGGTTTTAGCAATGCACTGTATAGGATTTTTTTCAACTAGATGTGAAATTTGAGGCAGGCTGTATAGAAAATATTCTGTAGGGTTTTCTTTTTTTACATTGTGGCTTTTTTATTCTTTTCTTTTTTTTTAATAGGCAGAAAGGCTGTATGGCATATAAAAAAAATTCAACACTTGGAAATACTGTTCTTTGAGTTCAGTTATTAACTACTAAATCATTTTTAAACCAGGTCTGCTTCCTATTTTACTCATTTCCAAATATAAAATATGTCACTGTTTTGTCTTGTGTGTTAAGAAGTTAGATCAATATCTGAATAATTAAATGCAGCAGGACAATGAACAGCTTAATTAGCCTTGAGGTTTTCAGAGTATTAGCTATTAAAACTGAATAGGAAAATTGGCTTGCTCTGAACCCTTTTATTTATAAATTGTAACTTGGCAAAAGTACAGATCAAAGTTTATTGTGCATTTGGATTGTGCAATATAGAACTGTTAGAAAAAAATCTTAGTCCATCTAGACCACAACAATCATTTTTATTTGAGATTGTTTACGTGCACTATACTCTTGCAACTTCTGTGAATACAGAGATACCCGGTTCTGAAGTGCCAGGACGGGTTTGGACTTGTTTAACATCATGGATCTCACCTGCATTGGACGTAGAGAAACCTTTTAGTAAGGGAAATGAGAAAACCACAGCCCTCAGCCCGGGTTGGAAACACTTAGCAGAGATTTGTGCTTGATCCAGGGAGGGATCCGTCCTCGAGGTGGCACTGTGATAAGGGCGATTTGATCTCCAGTTACACTAACTCAGCGAGATAGCATTCTGCCCTGGTATTTAAGCAATTAAAACAGATCTACACATCATATCTATGGAGGGTTAACAAAGATGTTATTCTACATCCTCTAATTTTCACTTATGTTTCACTTAAATTAGTATTTGTGTTTTATTCCATGCAAGTGAATACAGGCACACATTTTGAAGCAGATTAAAACACCCTGATAAAGCAATTCAGCACATGAAGAGGAAACTAGATGGCAACGTGTGCACATGTGTGTGAAGAGAAGAATTTTAATCTCTTTCAAAATAAGTGCAGAATCACNAATTTGAGGCAGGCTGTATAGAAAATATTCTGTAGGGTTTTCTTTTTTTACATTGTGGCTTTTTTATTCTTTTCTTTTTTTTTAATAGGCAGAAAGGCTGTATGGCATATAAAAAAAATTCAACACTTGGAAATACTGTTCTTTGAGTTCAGTTATTAACTACTAAATCATTTTTAAACCAGGTCTGCTTCCTATTTTACTCATTTCCAAATATAAAATATGTCACTGTTTTGTCTTGTGTGTTAAGAAGTTAGATCAATATCTGAATAATTAAATGCAGCAGGACAAAGAACAGCTTAATTAGCCTTGAGGTTTTCAGAGTATTAGCTATTAAAACTGAATAGGAAAATTGGCTTGCTCTGAACCCTTTTATTTATAAATTGTAACTTGGCGAAAGTACAGATCAAAGTTTATTGTGCATTTGGATTGCGCAATATAGAACTGTTAGAAAAAAATCTTAGTCCATCTAGACCACAACAATCATTTTTATTTGAGATTGTTTACGTGCACTATACTCTTGCAACTTCTGTGAATACAGAGATACCCGGTTCTGAAGTGCCAGGACGGGTTTGGACTTGTTTAACATCATGGACCTCACCTGCATTCGACGTAGAGAAACCTTTTAGTAAGGGAAATGAGAAAACCACAGCCCTCAGCCCGGGTTGGAAACACTTAGCAGAGATTTGTGCTTGATCCAGGGAGGGATCCGTCCTCGAGGTGGCACTGTGATAAGGGCGATTTGATCTCCAGTTACACTAACTCAGCGAGATAGCATTCTGCCCTGGTATTTAAGCAATTAAAACAGATCTACGCATCATATCTATGGAGGGTTAACAAAGATGTTATTCTACATCCTCTAATTTTCACTTATGTTTCACTTAAATTAGTTTTTGTGTTTTATTCCATGCAAGTGAATACAGGCACACATTTTGAAGCAGATTAAAACACCCTGATAAAGCAATTCAGCACATGAAGAGGAAACTAGATGGCAACGTGTGCACATGTGTGTGAAGAGAAGAATTTTAATCTCTTTCAAAATAAGTCCAGAATCACCTGACACTTTTTGTGTTGACTTTATTTATGCAAGGAAAAGATTCAAAGTGCTGGTCCCTACTGGTGGAAGCCTTGTTCTGTGTATTGCTTCACAGGTGAACTGTTTCATACCAAGGATGTCCAGCTAAATATGCACCTGGGAGAACCATCATATAAGACTGCAGAACAGAAATAAGTCAGGTTCAGAACAAAGACCATGTGGTCTATGCTTAAAGATCACTGCTGAAATAAGTCAGATCCAGACAGTTCCCAACTCAGGGAAGGCATTGATTCTGGATTACTTTCTTCAGACCTCATCCAGATCCAAACTTCTCTTCCTAAATGAAGGCCATATAAATTCACACACCAGCTAATAATTTGTCCAGATTCAGAGTGCATGAAAGACAACCTTAGGATTTTTATACTTCTTTTCTTAAACATGTTGGTTATAGTCCAATTTAAATAGTCTGTGTCAACATAACCTGCTCACCTTCCAATTATGTACAGATAATGGCTTTAGGATTTTATTGTTTGCAAAATTGGCAGTAGAATTTAATCTGGAATATTAATCTGAATTTAGATTGAATCTAAAGAATCTATAGGTCCTCATTAGGTGTCAACAAGGCTCCCAAAGCTCTTTAAATAACACTAAGGGTTACTTAGGATCAACAAGATGCAAGTACTGCTTAAATCTCGATTAATCCTTCTCATGCAAACAGTAAATTCGATCCTTATGGAAAGAACAAGTTCAGATTCCCCAGACTCAGGCTTCTCAGGATAATCTACACTTTAATTCACGTGTCATAAGCCTAAGGTAGCTTTCCTTGAGCCAAATCTCAGTGATTTTCATATATATTTTTTTTAACTGGCCTTAGTAAATATGTCAAAAAGGAAAATCTGTACATAAGGCTCAGAATCAAAGTCTCTTTTTAATTAACTGTTGATCCCAGAGGTGCCTAAAAGATTCCACTATCACAAAGTCAGAGGAAATATTTCATTGTCACTTCATTTTTTTCTGAATTGAAAATGAGGTTAAGATACATATAAGCAAATATAGTTAATTCACAAATATATAATCGTTGTACTTAATAAAACAATTCAAATTATAGTGAAAATTTAGAGTTCCAGATGAACCAATTGGTTTTATCCCTGTGGACTAAGAGAACAACAAATCCAAGCAGACACTGTATTTTTTATCCTCAACTGAATTTGACCTTGACATCACTGAACCCTGTAATAATTTGGTCACAATCACCCAAAACTTGCCATTTTATGTAAGGGCATGGCTGCCCTGCACCTTTGTATGACATGGGTTTGAGTCTACATACACACATTTTTAAGGATAAGCAAAAGATGGAGTGATGAGTCAGGTCCTTAGTCTGCATCTGCCATGCTTCACACTAAAAGGTACAAATGGAGGAAGAGGAAAGGACTATTCCAAGCTAGAAGCAGACAGCAGATTAAGAAATAAAGGTAGACTTCATTTCAACCAGCTAGAAGTTAGGTGTTTGGTTTAACAACATTGTCATCTATAGTGATCTTAGGCAACACTTACAGTAGCATTCATCCCTACCAAGTGGGGGTGCACAGAGAGGGAAGATAGATCATCCTCTGCAGGTTCCCCTCTTGCCTCTCCACACAGAGAAAGTCAAAATAAATCTGACAGACTATACATCTGACATCTGTCTGTCTCCTGGCCCAAGTGGGGATCATGGTGCACTGGGAATGTGCTTGCTGCTGTGGACAAACCATCTTGTTTAACATGAATGTCCTCTGTTGCGACTGAATCCTGTGGAGACCTGGTGCTGTTCAGGCCTTTGGTCGGACAACCAAAAAATACCGATAAGATCTCACTCACTGAATATCCTGATTGTCAAACGTTCAGGAGACACATGAAAGGAAAGGCTATGCTCAGTGTCTTAGAGAGCAATTGCAAGCACATGGTGGACATGTTTCTCTTTTGCTAAATGCAAAAGGACAAATTCTTAGGCCTGACCAAACCTGGATGACCCACTGGGGCTGCTGAGGGGATTGAAATCACTTCACCCTAAGCCAGGAGTGAGGCAGGGTCAGGCAAGTTTTGCAAAAGGTGGAGATGGAGCACACAACTTTTCAGCAGCTCTGAGATACATGAGAGTGTGTAACCTGCTGACAGCTCCAGAGTGAAGGGATGCAAAAAGACCCAGAGCCCCTGCTGCAAAGGGGTGCCAAAAGCCCGGAGTGCTGGTGTCGTTCCAGCTACTTCCCCTCTGTTGTTCTCCCTGCTGACCTATGCAGGCAGTGAGACAGAAGATGCAAATGAGAGCAAGAATTCTAAGCTCATCTTGATTACCACTTTGACAAGGTAGATGTATTCCCTCCATTTTCTCCACACAGACAGGCAGCTCTGTGAGGAAGACCATTTCAGATCACCTAGAACAAGCTTCCAAAAGGTTCTTCCCATCCACCTCAACAGCACAGTTTGTGTGAAGGAGAATTGTAGATATTTGCAAATATGTGGCTCTGGGATACAAGTGTCAACCCCCTTGACCCCGACTTGCCAAATGTTGTTCTCCTTTACTGCACAGAAGCCCCATTCAAGCACAAGCCTTGTTTGCTTATTTGTTAAGTACATATGTTTTATGGAGTCTACAATCTGCAGAAAACATTCCGGTTTTGGACTCAGGGGCAAAATCCTTCTTTCCAATCTGCACAGATGATCTTTTTGCTGGTATTTTGCTCTTCCTAAGGGATTTCCATGCAATGAGGTAAAGAGAAATATCAGAGCTCATATCCACCAGGTGTACCTGAAAGGAAAATTCTACTTTGCTGTCTCCTTATTGCCTCCCTCAGCAAAAGGAGAAGAGCAAAAAGAAAATGCAGTAGAAATTATTATGGCAAATACCACTAATATTTAATAAACAGACTCTTTTGAGCTGAACCTAGTGGGTTTTCATAGTAAGATGTCAGTTCCATCGGCATTAGCAGGGCTTCATGCTCAACAAAGGAATGGGGATACTTGTCTCACATTCAACTTATGCGTCTTCTGTGAGAAAGAGTAACATTTTGGAAAAGGCTTCCTTTCCACTCTTTAGATGTGTGTGATCTTGGATCACCCCTCTAGTTCCTCTTACTTTTTTTTCTCCAAGCATAGTCATTTTCAATAAGGTTCATGAAGGGTTTCTGCTTTTGAAGGTCCCAAATGGCTTAAATCACTCCTAGAGTAAATGCACTCTCTATTGTGGAAACTGAAACCTGCCACACCATAAGGTGATCTGTATATTAGAACCAGATATCCCTTCACATCTGCATTTTCAAGCAGCAATGTATGTTTTGAGTTAACCTACTTTTAGAGAGTGGCTCATCAGATAGATATATAGTTATAAATACTGCTAAAGGGCTGGTGTTCGCCACACTTTTGCAAGGATGCTGGCTGGGTAGTGGAGGACATGTAGACAAGAGGTTTTGCAAACAACCCGTCACCTAACCAAACTACCATTAACTGCACATTGTGACAACACAACACCTATTCCCCCTACTATTTGAGGAAACCACTGTCCCTTGACAGATGAAGGACAGGATTTTGGGTGCTTCAGGATAGCCCCGCAGCTGGCCTCATTTTCTAGCCCTAAGGGCAAGTGGCATGACATGGCTTTCCTCTGCAGACTACATGCTTTCCCATTCCAAAACAGGGTGGTCTGATGCTTAGCAGGAGCAGTCCACAGACTTTTTTTTGTGCTGTAAATGCCCTGCCATGGTCTGGAAGAAGACTCTTAAGCCAAAATCTGACAGGGAGTAAGTTTACTGTGAAGACTATGGACAGGTATTTGCCTAAGCCTGTGACATAATTGTTTTTAGCCTGCCTGTACACACTCAGCCAAGAAAGCCAAGTCATACAAAAAATTTGAGTGAGACAAGGGAAGACTAAGTCATCTGTGACCTGGAGTGGTGAGGCCACACTATTACAGCATGCTCACTGAAGAGTGCAGTTCCATCTCCCACTGAGTGCCTTCCCCTTATAAAATTCAATTAACTGCATCTTCTCCGCAGAGCTGTCCTTCACTCATCTGCTCCATGGTACATATTACCATGAAGCAGTAAGAAAACCTCCCCAGGACCAGAAGGCTGGAGAGTGATTAATCTGCCTTCTTTTATAGGACAGTTACCCCCTGAATGTATAGACAATGTCGGCTAGACAAGCTTTGTCTTTAAGAGGAGCATAGGTTAGATGTAAAGATCTCTGCTTAGTTTGATTAATCCCCACAGTAGATATGGGGGGAGAATTTTGCATGAAAGGAGGAGATAAAAAGGGCATGGGTACCTCTCCCTACCTAGTCAGTAGAGTGTACCCCTGTGATGCACAATAAGGCTACAACTCAGATCTCCTTGCCCGCCTTCCCAGTAATGTCTCCATTTAAACCAAGTCTTCAGCTTCCTCTGGGTAAGACATGAATTTACAAAGTGTAACATGGAAATTTTCCTGTAGCAAGTCCACTTATCGCTCCAATTTCACATAACTGCAGCGTAGGTTTTATTTTTCATAGCCAGAGGCCTGTGTAAATTTTTAGGTTGACTTCTTATGTCCTCGTGAGAGCAGAATGTGGGCTGCGGTGTTCAGATTTCATGAGGAATTACTGTGGGAACTGGCTTGCACCGTTCTAACACAGCTTGAGGAGTTTGCGAAGTCAAAGTGGAATCTTACGAGAAGGAGCTGATACAGTTGGATTTCCTGCCTAGCCCCACTGAGATCCCAGGGAAGATAGCACATCTCAGTGCTGCTTGCCGAGAGAAAGCAGAGGTCTGCCACTGAGTTCACTCAGTCTTTGACCCAGCCTTCCTACCGCTTCAGGGTTTTCTAGGACTAATCAGACTTGATAACACAATAATTCAGAACAAAAAAGTGAAAGCATTTGGGGTTTCCACAGATTTACATTAGGACCTGAGTTCATGACAGTATTAATTTTGACTAGGTTCAGTCCTTTCTAAAGGCATTTCAACACTACTTTCATGCTATGTGAAAATACAATTTTTGTATACCATCACAAGCATACTCATATGCATGTAACTGTATATATCTCCAGATACATATCTCCACATGTACTGGAGCATTGCAAAAGTATTTATAATGCATTACAGAACCATCAGAAAATTGCATTCATCCCCAGATTTTAATGACTTATATAAAGTCTGACTGCTCATTGATTTTTATAAAGATTATTTCTGAACTGATCCAACAATTGCTGTTTTTGCATTTGTGTATATATCATTGGTGACAGAGGGCTTAAGGTGGGGTGGGAATCTATATGCCTCGCTCAAATATGATTTGCAAAAGTACAATTTTCACATGACATTGAAAAATAGTTTCCTTGATCTAGTGGTATCTTTAGAGCTTGATATGTTTTCCTCTCTCATGATAAAAGAATTAAAAGTCATTGGAAGGGATATGATTTCTGTTTTCTATCTACACAGAGTTCACTTGTTTCTTATTGATATAACTCACAAATAAAGGTGATTTTTTAATATAATTACACCCCATGTAATTTTCACAAGTTATCTTAAATTTTTCCCCTTGCAGTACATACGGTTTGAATCATTTTACTATCAAAATGCAAAAAGGAGTATAATTTTTACCCCAATGTTAAAGTTATTTGGAGACTAACTAGGATATATGCACCAATTTTCCTTTACACAATTGCAAAAACACAAAGGATGTTTTGTATTGTAAGTTCTTAATACTTTATTTGATTTAATTTGTCTCTATCCTGGATTTAATCTAAAACTCCTGAGTCAATCAGATTTAAGAAGGTATGAGTTTTTACTAAATTCATTAAACTCCAACTGTTTTTGAAGTTTGATCTAGGAGTCCAATGTTTCAATAGATGGGGAAATGTATTACAGTTCTTGATAATGGTTTAATGTTTCACTAAAATCATTCAAGATTAGGTGAGGGAAGGAGAAAAACATTTTAATGAAATTTTACTTTAGAATCTTCAACTTCAAGCTCTGGCTTGGCAGAAAATCTTCAGCTTCAGGTCATAGGTACATGAAAACTGGAGATAAAGTTTACCTTGTTAATGAAAAAATAGTTTGGTTTCTTCTTTTGGATTGCACAAAATTAAAATTTTATTTCAAAATTTAAATAGTCATATTCAGTTGTGACAGTGTAAATACTTTTTTTTTACTTCAATCTTTTGTTTTAGGCAAAATCAAGAGTTGTGTGCCATGTTTCATTTCAGGAGACCTTCTGGGAGAAAATAATTCCAAAAGTCTTATAGATAATAGGTTAATGTTCAATAGCTCTGTAAAGTAACTCTTTTTACTGTGTCTCTGTACAATTGATTGTTAACAGAACAAAATATCCATGGTTAGGTCTGTTAAGGATCTCTTTTCATAATGCTCTTTTGTCTGTATAACAATAATAAAAGCTTTATTGGCACCTATTTCACATGACCTCCATAATTCTCTTGTGGCCGACCCTAACCAGTACCAATAAACCCATGCATTCTCTCCCTGTACATACATAAAAAAAAAAAAAAAAGTAATGCTAAAATTGTGTAAGAAAATCAATGCCAAAGACCCTTCTGGAAGAGTCACTTTAGAACAGTCTTATAATTGTTAGCTTATTTCAGTAGGGACTACCTTTTTTTAAAGACATCATGTAGTTTGCTAAGGATGCCTTTTCTCTCTCTCCACTCGTCTCCTGACAGAAAAATAATAAATATTGCTGAAACGGCTCTGGATTTCTAACACATGGGAGCAGACATTCCCCAAGAACATTCTCTAAGTGTTTTATTCCTTAACATATTCACTTATCCAAGGATATTATAATTTGATGATTTATTATGGGTTAAAAAACCACTCACTTAGCAAGGAAACAGCACTGAAGCGATGTGATTCATGTTCCCAATTGTATGATAACTAAAACGAGCAATGAACAGGCACCACGGACAGTCAGGACATGCTATGGGTTCGAAGATTCCATCCAAAGCACTTAATGACTATCTGTGAATAATGAATACATTTGTGGGAATCAGCATGGGTTGTGCAGCAGCCTTGAAAGGGGAAAAGTTCTCTGCCAGTATCACTGACGGTGAAGAATTCAAGAAGGATTTGGTTTATAGAGATAATTTACTGGTGGGTGGGAGGGGTAAGGAAACCACATAATGATAGATTCCTCTATTTTCCCATATTCGAGCACCCCTTAAATTTACTGCAAATCCAGAAAGGAAATCCACAAAGTGTTTCAACCCACATCAGGGTTTCCCCCCGCTGCAGAATTAAAAAATAAAATAAAATAAAATATTCCCGCTGCTATGTTGTCCTTGGGCTTCACGTGTTCCCTGCCAGAATGGTCACCCCATAAAGGGATATCCCAATGAGATGCGCACCTAGGCAGGGAAGAGTTGTCCGGGACACCCCTCTGAAGTCCCCCCTCCTCTTGTCACCCCTCCCGTGGCTCCAGCTCCTCATCAGCGGCTTCTGGAGGGCAGTGGAGCTGGAGCAGAGACGAGACAATTTCCATATAGAGAGAGACCTGGGCGGCTCCCCAGGATGCTGAGCGGTTCTTCTCCAAAAATCCTCGTGAGGAGGAAGAGGAAGATATCACACAAAGGTTTAGAGGCGGTGAAGGCATCTTCTGCTCGATCTTTTATTATACGAGTTTTTCTAAAGTAGGCATCCGAACCATGCCTCCATCATCTCTGCTCCTCTAAAGGAGCTTCGGACCCTCCCAAAAAGCTGGTTTTGCATTCTTGTATCTGCTTTTGCTTTTGGGTGGATCCTGGTAGTTTACTGAAGATGAGAGGACCGTCTTTAATCTGTTTTATTTTTATAGCTAAACGGAACCTGGCCGAGACCCCATTTTTAAGTGTATACATATATATATATGTATATATATGTATATATATGTATATATATATATGTATATATCTCAATACATCAACCAGAGGCCAAGATTTTCCTTACCCGCAGCGCTGCCGCATCTGTTAGAGGGTTGATAGGAACTGGGTGATCTGTTCAGCGCCTCTTTTTTGGCTCGGAGAAGGGGCAGATGATTCCCCTTCCCAGAGAGACGCCTCCACCCGCAGCGCTGGGGGTTAAACGCCTCCCGCAAAGATCCAGGCTCCAAATGTAGCCCGGGCACTTAAAAGCAGAGAGGAGCAGAGGTTAGGTAGCGAGAGCTAGAGCCTGTCTTTCATTTCATTTCTCTTTTACGACGCATCGAGGCAGCGCTTGTTGGGGGCAGAACAAGGGGAGACATCAAACACCGACAAGGTAATTGCATTCACATTGCCGGCAGGCCCTGAGTCACCGCGGCTCGCTGGAGGCACTTGTCACACTCACACACACGTTTTTTTGGCCCTAAAGGTAACCCTCTGTCTGCTGATTCCCTCCAGATCCCGGCCCCAAAGCCCCGTCGCCCCCTTCGTGGCAGGCGGCTCAGCTTTGAACCCACGTCTAGCAAACCCCACGAGAAGCTCAGGAGCCGCCACCGCCGCCAGAGAGGGTGACACGGGAGGTGTCCCAAGCTGTCACCCCACGGTCACAGACTGGGAGCCAGGACTGCTCGGCAGGGACACCCCACCAGCATCAGAGCTGCATCTGAAGGTCTCTAAGGCCTCGCAAAAAAAACCTGGGAGAGTCACAAAATGGGGGGGGGGGGTGAGGGGGAAGGAGCTGGAGGAGTGTTGGGAGAAGGACTCCATCTATAGTCTAAATCTGGTCTCAAAGACACCTTTTCCGAAACCGGGGGATCCCTTCTGGAAGGCAGGAGCTTGCTGCCCACGGAAATCCTCTCCACTCAGCTGCCTGCAAAACAAACCAAACCAAAAAAAAAATTAACCGTGCTTCAAAGGAGTGGCTGTGGGAGAGAGCTCGGGGTGGGGAAGGAGAGGTCCTGCCTCTCCCGGCCACCCCGAATCCCGACAGAGAACCCGGGAGCCGCGGCGACACGACCCTCGCCCGACGGGTCCTGGTGACAGCAAAGCCCTCGGCACGAGGGAACCGCACTGCCCCGCGTCACCCCTCGGGGTCAGGGCAGGGGCCCAGAACGTCTTTCTGGCATTAAATCACGAAAATACCGTCAGTGGCTGCTTTTACTGCTTCCTGCACGGAGCAGTGCTGGGTGGCTGCAGGGAGACAGCCAGCAAACACACGCCCTTTTCCTCTTCACCATCGTTATAAGCACAAACTGTTAGTAGTCGTGTCACTATAGGGATGTAAAAGGTATGTAAACATGACTACAAGCTTAAAAAAAAATCTCATACACTCAACATGTTTGTACAAGTGTTGTATTGGGAAGTACAGAATTGCACTCATCCCGATTTTGTTTCAGGGATATGTCTGAGTATACATGATTTCCACAGACGTAGTTCAACGGTTACTGCACACTAAACAGTTAAACTTTATGCTAAGTTCAGAGGGAGGAGGGGAGAGCGGGAGCAAATTTACTCTTATTGATTTTATTATACCATTTCTAAGTGGAAAGCAAATAATATTACATAAATTGCATGGCCACACTGCAGGAACACTTCATAAAATATCCACGCAGGATACGTGTTTATCGTTTGCACGTAGCATATGAAATGTATAGAAGTGAGCAGGGCCCACATATTTCTCTTTGTTCCGCAAAACGCACACGTATTTTCTGAGCCTGCCAGTCAAACAGACTGACGGTTCATGGATGCTTGNTTTGGTTTCTTGAAATAGGCCCTGACTCCTACAACCCCCATCACCGCTCCGGGAAAGGGAGCGGGAGCGCTGCGTGGGGAGACCGGCTCCTCGCCCCGGTCCCGTCGGAGCCTCCCGCCGGGAGCAACGGGATGGAGAAGGCGGGGCTTGGGAAAGGGGGTGCTCCTCCAGGAGTACCGTAAAGGGGAGCAAGTAGCAATATCCAGACAGAGGAGGCAGAGCAGAGCAGGAGGAGCGAGCTGACCTGCCAGTGAGCATCGCAAAGGCATCTGCGTGCTCACCCAAACCCGCACGGGTCTCCGACGCGCGTTCTGCATCCACTCATCCCTTTACAAATCCCGCCTGCCTCATCCCAGGGAAAAAAACCCAAAACCCAGAGGATAACTCTCCTGCCCCTCTTCCCTGCAGCGAGAGGGAGGTTGGTGGGGTTGCTGGGTATCCCTACCCCTAGACGGGCGAATGCAGAAGGCTTGGGAAGAGACGGAAGGAGGAGGGGTGACTTTATGGCTTTCCATGGAGTGGAATTACTACAGGAATAATAAATAAAAACTTCTGGCTGCAGAGGGGTGCGCTAGGAGCCGTAGGATGGATGCTGGAGTGGGCAGGGGCCGGGGGCATCGCTTTGGTGAGGGGCTGGCTGTCTTCCTACATAAACCGTATAGGCGTAATACGCATATATATTAAAATATGCATATATTTTATAAACATACAAATAAAGGAAAAAGGTTAAACGTCACCAACCAGCTTCGGGAGACCCTGTAGACGACGGTCCCCCACCCCCCCGTGCCGGGCGCCCTCGTCTCCACCGGGGACGTTGCCTGCTCACGGGGACCGACGTGTCCCCGCCGCCGCCCGCCGGTTCGAGCGCCCGGACCCGAGGGCTCTTGTCGGGGGCCGAGCTCACCGCTCCGGGCCCGGTGCCGGCTCTGCGGGCGGAGGAGGGCGCATCGCCTCCGTCCATCGCCGCGAACATGGAAGCGCTCGGCGGAGAGGAGTGGGGGGAGTGGGAGGGAGGAAGGGGGTGATTATTAATAATTATATTAATACCACGGCGCTGTTTGCGGCGCGGATTGGCCGGCCGGGCTGCACGCTGAGCCCGCTGCGGCCAATGGGGAAGGGCAGAGCCGTGGAGCTCGCGGCCCGTGAGCCGGGGCCGGCGCTGCCGCTCCCCCCGCGCCGGGATTTGCTCCCTAATTGACCTAAATAAGGAGCTCGTGAGTGGCAGCCCCGGGGCGGTGCACGCACACACACACACACACACTCACACACACTCACACACACGCCCAGGCATTTTTAGCGCTCCGCGCCCTGCGCATCCCCTGCGGAACTCCCATGCGCCCAGGCGCTCCTCCAATCGCAGGATTCCCCCTCTCGCGTCCCGGCGTTTAACTCGCATGACATTTTTATTTCGTTATTATCGTTTTCGCGCAGAATCTGGCGCCTCCGATGGGTTGTCGGGTTGCTTTTTTTTTTTTTTTTTCCCCTTT
>WAAB01021969.1:67970-89609 GCA_013389865.1 Piaya cayana
TTTGTTTCTTTTTTTTTCCTTTTTTTTTGGTTGGGGTTTTTTGGATTTCCCCCTCCCCCCGCTCTGAAAAATCTTCATCTCACTCTGGAAGATCTTCGTCAGCTGTTTTAATTTGCATATCGGTCAGACACGCGAATTTGGGGCGAAAACCTCTAAATTCTGTTCCCCGGGCAGTGTAAGAAGGACAAGGAAGCGGCGGGGTTGGGGTTGCCGGTCCCTGGACGGGACCCACCGGCCGTGGGGGCGGCGGCTTGGGGTGAACTTGAGCCTTTCCACGCGCAGAGGAGGTGACTTGGGGTGACATTTCTTCCTCGGGGCGCAAACACTTGATTTGATACCGTTCAGAGCCTGGCTGCTCCTGGAAGAAGGCGGCCAGACCGTTTCCCCCCTCATATCCAGCTCCCCAGATCTCCCAGTGTTACCTACTGGAATAAAATATCGACTCACTACAGTCATATCAGAGTAGATTGTAATCCAACGCGAAACTTAACACGCCTGCCACTCTCCACATGCCTTTTCTTTGGAGTAACATATGAGATTATTATACTTCTGATTCTACTAAATATTCTTTTCTTGAAGTTAAGGAACTGGCAGGGCTAAATGATCAATCGGATTTTTAAAATGTGTTTTGACATTAGTTTGTTTGTTTTTTAAAGACGTGCTGATTATATCAATAAACAGATTTTTTTCATACACTGTATTTGTAACTTATGATCATAGTAAAATATTAAAAAGGTGCAAGACGTGAATTCATCTAAGAAAAAGTGCTTACTTATGCCTTATTCTGTACACGCAGAAAGTGCTTTATAGTGGCTTATTAAAAGTTTGTGCTGAAATTAGGAAGATATACACCTCAGGTTTCTTTACCTCTTAGCTTTTTTACATGACGCTTTTCGTGATGATGAAAAAGCTGATGGCAAAAAATTTCTGCAGGACGCAGAGAAAAGTATAGCAGAAGGCGTAGTCCCTGATGTCTGTACGCTGACGATTTCAAAACAGGTAAAAAAAAACCCAAACAAAACCCCCAAGCCCAAGCCCACCCCTCAAATCAGGACAGCAGATTCCTCGCATTTTTCTTGCCTGTGCGTATTTTTTTATTAACCAATCAGAGGTAATAGTCACGCTTCGAGCTGCTTCTGCTATAAGAAAATCGTTGGCAGACCGTAAAGCCTAAAGTAGTTTTGCAAAGGCTGTTTGCGACATATAGAGACATACGTTGCTGTTTTATAGATCAAAGCAAGCCCAGAATAGCTTTAAAATAAATCCAGTTATACTACAGTTGTAATATTATTATGCAGCATAAATCCTTGTCTGTTGACATTTATTTAATGAATGTTGCTACAACTGCTTAGCTAGATGGCACTCCAGAGGCGAGGCGGAGGAAAACCTTGCCAGAATACTCACAAAGATAACTTATGTTTATTCGACGCTAATAAAAATAATTCGTGTAAAGGTTTAAATTTTTTTTAAGCAAACCAAAAGAAAATCAAAATGCTATCTGAACGGACCTTCTGAAGTAAATTCTTGGTGCAGCTGCCGTCAGATGTTATTATTAATTACACTTGAAGTGAAAATGATCGATGTGCTGAAAAGCATCTTGTTAAATAGCCACTTTGCAAATGGTACCTTGCTCACTGGCTTAAGATGGCCCGTAAGTTTTCTCTTAGGCACGGGCCTAAAATATTCATGCAAATCAATACTTGATAAATCTCATAGGTGTGCGCTGGCTCCACTGCTGAGCAATATAATTGGATCGATGCATTTTTTTTTTCTTCTTTATACTGCATTACCTTGGAGCAGCCTGTCTGCCCCTGTGAACGTGCCAGCCGGGCGGGGTGCGCGCCCAGCTCCAGCCATCGATCGGAGCGAGACTCGCTCCCGGCTTCAGCCTCCTCGCAGTGTTTAGAGCGCTCAGCTTCAAATTAGATCCAGGCAATTTTCTTACATTTCCTGTCCCATTTCCGATAAATATATAGGGAGATACATGAATGTCCATTAAAAAAATATATTCATGAAAGCTTATCTGTGTGTCTAAAATGTAAAATTTAAACCTTCAACCTTCCCTTCCCCCCTTTCCCTTCCCCTTNCCCTTCTTCCCTTCCCCTTCCCCTTCTTGCCTTCTCCCCTTCCCCTTCTTTCCTTCCCCTTCTTGCCTTCTTCCCTTCCCCTTCTTCCCTTCTTCCCTTCTTCCCTTCTCCTCCCCTTTTACTTTCCCTTCCCTTTTACTTCCTCTTTCCTTTTCCTTCCCTTTTACTTTCCCTTCCCTTTTATGTTCCCTTCCCTTTTACTCCCCCTTCCCCCTCCCCTCCTCTTCCCTCTCCTCTCCTCTCCTCTCCTCTCCTCTCCTCTCCTCTCCTCTCCTCTCCTCTCCTCAATTCCAATCTACCGAACAGCCTAGAACTACTTGCTTTATTCCGAAATCCCCTCTAGGATTTCACCTCACGCCTCTCCTATCAAGTGCAGAGGTTGCAGGAAGGCTAGCTGAGGACTTTGAATTGATCTCAGAAAGAAACGAATGGGGGGGGGGGGGGGGAAGAATAGATGCTTTACCCTGGGATCATGTCTTGAGGACCACAACGGCCACCAGCAATTTATACCTAGTTACTGCTGAACCGCAAAATCGGGTTTATTTTAGGGAACTGCAGCACTGAGGCAGCCAAAGCCGCCCGGTTATTTTGATTAACTTTTCAGACAGCGCCTGGACCCGCTCGCCGGGGCTGTGTCCGGGGAGGGCTTAAAACCCGCTGCAAGGTGCCAGCGCGACCGCAATTATCAGGGTCTTAATTGCGAGGGGACGCGAAATCCGGAGAGGGCCTATTTCACCCTCGAGTACGCCGGGGGATAAAACAAGCAAAGCCAAGCAAAACCGGACTCTGGCATTTGTCTAGAATCTAATCAGATTTCATTTCCATCAAATTCAGAATTAGAGTAGGAGACTTTTTGTGCTCTGAGCTAAAATGGAAATAAAGATATGGGCGTCGGGTAATTTCTGGTAAAAAGCTTTCCCAGGTAAAAAGTTTCCATTCAGAGCGAAGTCAATTCCCAATACAGGAAAACATTATTCATAGAAAAAAAAAAGGCTGTTCCTGGGCTGTCGCTGAGCCTCCGTGTTGTGACAAGTCCCAGACGACAAGATTCTTCCCAGATAAAATAAAAACGGAATGCAGGATTAAAAAGTACAACTGTCGGAAAATCTTTGCCTGTTGTAAGGAAATTTGTTGCTTTGAAGTGGAGGGAATTAAGCACCTTGTCCGACTGCCTCTCGGAGCCTGAGGAGGGAATTACGATGGTACCGGGCGCTGCTGGGGGGGGGGCTTGGGCAGCGGGACCCCCTATGCTGGCTCAGCCCTGGCTGGTGATCCTCGCAGCAAGCAGAGACCCCAGGCAAAGCCACCCCCTCCGGGGCTGAAATCTGCCCCTCGCGCCGGGAAACGGTCACTAGGAAAAACCTCTGACTTTTGGCAAGGTCTCCCGCCCCGTCGAACTTCACTCCCCACAGCAGCTCGGGGACAAATGCGGGCTCAGAGGGCTTCGCTGGGGGCTCAGATGGGCCCGGGGGGCTCCACCTCTCTCCCCCCAGCAACTCTGCTGCAGAACGCTCAGTCTGGAAATTGCTCTTTGCAGGGGTTGTCTGCGTTAGTACGCGGAGCCAAGTCTTTACTCCACCTAAAGATAAGAGAGGAGCTCGGTAAGGATCCGGCTCGTAGAACTCTTTCCAGGGGAGACCCCAAAGGTTCCCCCGTCTTCTTGTGGTCGGCGAATTGCTTCCAATCTGCCCCGTTGGCTGTGGATTTGCAGCTCCGCAGTGTGTTCACAGAAGTTTGTTGCGGGGGTGGGTGGTGGTACTAGGGCTGGGAGGAAATCGGTTTTTAAAGTGGCTAAGTGGGGCTGGAAAAGGAACACGGACCTTTCCCAGCGGGGAGTTAATAGGCCGGATCTCCCAGGGCTTGGACAGTTCGGAGAGCAGTGAAAAAAAAGAATAGTGGACAAAACTTATATCTCCTTCTTCAATTCCCTTCTTATTTTCTGCCTTCTTCGAGTTTTTCTCATTCTTCCAAGAAAATGTCTTCTAGGAAAACATACTGAACCCATGCATTTGCTTCTTCTTTTTTTTTTTTTTTTTTTTTTTTTTTTTTTTTTTTTTTTTTTTTTTTTTTTTTTTTTTTTTTTTTTNGAACAGGTGTGGCCACCTGGGACTTGCCTCACTCGCAGACAAGGGGACAGGACAGGAGCAAGTCCCCCATACCCCAAGTTTCACCAGCTCAGGCAGAATTTCTTAATTTGTGTTGTCAGCTGCTTCTTCGCATTTTGAACCACTGCTCGTTATGCCTTCCCCCGGCCTATTGCTGTATCTTAATGGTACACTGCGCTCCACCAGAACATCCAGCTTATACAGAAGATTGCAAGACAAGTGCAACGATTTGGGCGTTCGGCCAATAATCGTGTTGATGGCAGACGGTTTATATATATATTTCGCCTGGTGGAAAATGCACAGCTCTCCAGCAGACGGTTGCGTTAAAATCTGAGCGCATTTATAAAGTGAAACAAATTTTCATGAAAAAGAGCTGAAACCCACTCTCTCAAAAACCAGTGCGATTAACGCAGTTCAAAGTCTTAAAATGCCCTAATTTTAGCTCATGGAATCTCTGGCATCACAGTATTTAAGAGCCTGTCAGCACTTCTCTTGTCAACTCTTTTTCAAGGGCTTCTCGCCTGCCCTCGGCAGTTTTCGTGGTGGAAACCTTGAGATTCGGACTAAAAGGGCTCCTAAAAGACCGCTGGAAACATTTCCCAGGCTTTACTCAGGGGTGCAGGGAAGGAAAGTGTTTCTTGCGACTCATAAGTGGTGGCGGCTCTAACTTCGCGGGATGCCCTGTCTTGAGTAGTGCAAATGGGTTTTAAAACGTTTCAGTGCTGGTAGGTGATGGACAGGAAAAGTTCTCCAGATAATAAAGAATCACGACGATCCTTCCTCAAGTCCCACAGCATCTCCCACAGCACAGGTGAGGGCTCCTCCATCCTCCTAAAGGCACCTTGGATGTACTCACACACACACACCAGCCTGCGCCTTCTCACCGTTCCCGTACCAAATGGAGGAGCTCATAAAGCTTCTAGGTGTTGAAAACTATGAAAGGGCTCTGCAGACCCGTTCCGAGGGAGTGGGGCAGGGAGTGGTGGAGGATTTCGGGTTGTCCTGACACCACGGGGTTCCTTGGGAGGAGAGGGAATTCCTTTCTTCCCAGGGGAGCTCTGTATACTCGGCCCGTGGTTTTGTAGGTGGAAGGAACGCAGGGAAGAGATTCAGACTGTATGAACGACTCTTCCCCAGCTCCCCCACTCCCTGTACCCTTATAACGATCTCAGTAATTTGCAACAAATGCCCTCAGCAAACCGACTGGGACCGTGCTAGGTGCTGCACCGAAGGGTTTCGGTGGCTCCCAGCTTCCCCTTTCCCTCCTGCCCGCTCTCACTGCCGTCTCCCCTTGTCGCCCTCCATCCCGTTCCCCTGCTGCAGTTTTCAGCCCTCTCCACCCTTCACTCCAGACATCTCCTTCCTGACATCCCACCTCCCCTCCGCCTTTCCCGCGGGCTCTTTCGGGCTCGGCGCTGCCTCCCTCGCCCCGCAGTGACGGGGCTGGGCGGGGGGACAGCCAGTCCTGCCCTGCCCCAGCTGCCCAGGGCACACGCACCCCGCAGGCAGTAAGGAAAGCGCTACCTTGGCGCGTCCTCCCCACCTCTTCCTCCCCTCTTCCCTCCAGCTCCTTCTCCTTCTTCTCTCCCTCTCTTCACTCCCTCCTCCCTCGCACCGTCCCCCCGTCTCCAGTCCTTTGGCTCCCTCTAGCTCCATCCCCTCCCTCCGCCGCACCGACCCCTCCTCCCTCCCCTTCGGCTCATCCTTCCCTCCGCCCCGGCTGCCGCGTTCCCGTCGCAGGCAGTGCGGCTCGACTCGGCTCGGCTCGGCTCGGCTCGGCTCGGCTCGGCTCGGCTCGGCTCGGCTCGCCATGGTGCAGCTCGGGGGCGGCCGCCGCGCCGCGCCGCCGGCCTTCAGCATCGACAGCATCCTGCAGCCCGGCCCCCGCCGCCCGAGAGCCCGCTGCGCGCTGCCGGAGGACGAGGAAGAAGGGCCTGCGGAGCGAGACCCCAGTAAAGGCTCCAGCGACACGGGTACGGAGCCGGCAGCTCGCCGCGGGCCGTCTCGCAGCACGTCGGGTCGCAGCCCGCTCCCGGCCCCGCCGGTCACCCTGCCCTGGCCCGTCCCGCAGCCCGGAACCCGGCGCGGGGGCTGTCCCGGGGTCTGGGACCGCGGGCGCCCGCACGGGCCCGTGCCCACACCCGCGCACTCTCAGCCTCGCACGCTTATATCCACACACGCACCCACAGCCTTGCACACCTACACCCACACGCCTGCATTCACAGCCTTGCACACTCAGAGCTCCTCACACAGTTCCGCCAATGGGCTGGAGGTGATGCCACCGGCGCACACACACTCTCACGCACCAACCTGCTTCTAGCTTTTTTTTCGCAGGGTCTTTTACCCACTCCCGGTCTCCTCGGCTGCTTGTCCCGAGTCCAGGAGCCCCCGACTCCTCTGTAGCTCAGCCGGCAGAGAGATTTCCTTAGGCGCTCCCCGGCAGCTCCTCACCCCTCTCCCTCTCTGGAGGTTGCGGGGAACCACGACCAGCTCTCGGCATCTCTCTCCCCCCCCACTCCCCAGCGCTCAGCCGTGCGCGGATGCGGGGCGGGGGGTGATGCTGTGCTTTGCCGTTGCAGGCAGCGAGCCCCGCCGGCCCCGAGAGGAGGGATCGAGCCGCGGTCCCCGCCCGGCCGCTGGAGGCGGCGGTGCGGACTCCCCGCTGCCCGCGGAGGGGCTGCGCGCCCCCCGGCAGCCGCCGCAGCGGGATCCCGGGAGCTGCGGAGGGGAGAGCGGCCGCTCGCCGGCGGCGGGAGGCAGGAAGAAGACGCGGACCATCTTCTCCAAGAGCCAGGTCTTCCAGCTGGAATCCACCTTCGACGTGAAGCGCTACCTGAGCAGCGCCGAGCGGGCCGGGCTGGCCGCCGCGCTGCACCTCACCGAGACCCAGGTGAAGATCTGGTTCCAGAACCGCCGCAACAAGCTCAAAAGACAGATGTCGGCCGAGCCCGAGGGCTCGGGGCCGGCGGAGCCGCCCGGGGAGCCGCCTCCTCCCGCCGCGGCCGCGACTCTCTCCTTCCCGTCCCTGTACAAGGACAGCGCCCTGCTCAGCCGCTGCCTGCTGCCCTTCCCCTTGCTCTACCCGGGCACCGCCATCCCCTACCTCTGCCTCCCCGGGCCGGGCAAACGCTTCAGCCTGGTGGACGGGGCCGTATAGCCTCTCCCCCCGGCCCCGGCCCGTCCTCTGGCCGGGGGCCGCCCCGTCGCTGCCCGTGTCCCCTCTGTGTCCCCGCTGTGTCCCCGCCGTGGCCGCTTTCGCCGGGGCAGCCGCTCCCAGGCCCGTCGAGGGGCCGTCCGGGCTCCCCCCACGCGTGCCCGTGGGCTGCAGACACGTTGTTAAAGCTCCCTAGAGCCTTGCCGGCGCTGCTACAGCACTTTTTCTCTGGTCAGGACGGAGCAGATAACACAGAGCCGCCAAAGAAACTGGGATGTGTTCTGCCTCCCTCCCTCCCAGATTAATCCGTGCCCCTATTCCTCAGGAGCGCAGCTTCAGCCCCCACGGGGACTCTGTACCCGCGGCTGCCCCAGCCCCGTGGCCGTCGCTGTACCCTGAACCGTATAACTTGTAATACAGCTTGATAAAAGCGAGGGCCGCTATCTGCTCCTCTATCTCACTCTCCACCTCTAGTATCCCTCGGATTGATTTCTCCCCATCTTTGACATTATCAGGACGCAGACACCGTTCCCGAGATCTGGTTCTTAAACTGCGGCTTCTCTGAATTCCCCTTCTCCCCACTCCCGAAAATAATCCAAACGCTCTCCGTCACTTTTTGTGCTAACCGGTTCTCAAACTGAGCCTCTTCTGATGTTTTCACAAAACAGGACAAGCTGTCTCCCCTATTTCTCGTCCCCGAAATCTCCTGGGACATTTTTATCTGCTATCCTAGAATAAAGAAGTGTTATTTTTTTATATACATGTCCAAAAAGTTTTTGTTGCCTTTTGGTTTCCAATTTATATTCGAAGGTTGGAAATAAACCTTTCCAGAAAGCTGAAATACATGCCTTTTCGATACAGTTGGTGCCAGGTAGTATCAAAAGAAAGATTTTTTTTAGAGTACATCGATGCTTTTTACTCGAAAAATAAAGGTTAAAAACCACAATCGTGACATCACAAAATTCACTCGTGAGTGCGAAAACGGGCAACTTGTCGAGTTTCCTAACGGGGAAAAAAAAAAAGCAATAGGTGTTCCTGGAGGGCGAGATCGGTGTGAGGGAATGGATTTTTTTTTTTTTTCCCCGTGAGCAATTAATAGAGATGCACGTCCAACCTCTGTGCGCGGAGCAGCTCTGATTTACTCCCCAGCCGGGCAGATGCTGCTGCAGCGACTGTCACCGGGAGTAACGCGGCCGCGGAGCCGGGGCCAGGGCGTTACCTGCGCCAGCCGAGCGCAGGATAAGCGGCTCCAGCGGCTGAGTGAGGTTTTCTTACGGCTGCGACGATCTGGGAGAGCTGTTCGACCTCTCCTCTCGCTTTCCGATGCGTCTCGAACTGTTGTCACGTAGCAGGAGGAGTCTCGCAGGGTGCCCTCGCTCTGGAAAGAAATAAATATTATCGAAGCTATTGCAAGGATGTTTTAGTGAAGCGGACACGGTGAAGGGGACTTGAAAGGTGGACTTCACAGCTCAGACTCTCCCAAACTGCAGCAAGTGACAAATTAACTCTTTGGGTCACACTACTGACCCCTCTTTTCTGATCTGACTTTGTAATGACGGTTAAAGAAATTAAGAACCTCTGAGTCTGAGGGTTACTTCGTGGCTAAAACCATTTGAAGCCACATATTACGTCCTTATTTCCTCGGATTATGTCCTTATTTCGGAGGGTGATGAGATGTGCTTCATCTACGTGTATTTTTTCATAACTGATGATCGATATTGGAACCTTCTTTTAGCTGTTATTTCTAATATTTCCAGTGTCAACACGACATTACTTGATTACTGTCGGGAGATTAATCAATACCAATGCAGGTGAATCTGTCTTTTTCCAAATCTCTAGCAATGGAGGTTTGACCAGATGCAGCGCTAAGGGTCCCATTCTTTAGTTCTTTAACATGGAACTAAAATTCATTGAAAGAAACTGCCTTTCCGCTGCAGCCTCAGATATCTCCGTGGCGAAAGATAACTATATAAGAAGTCACTGTTTGGCTATTAAGCTACTTTTCACTGTATCTGTCAAATAATGTTCAGTCTTATTCTTCTCTCTGTTTTATCTATGCACCATCTGAATTGTTCCTGGAGTTACAGCGGCAACTCTAGGAAAATATGAACCTGAGCCCCTCAGTGAGTTGTTTTATAATTAAAACAACAGAAAGAGATCTGCAATCTGTAGTTTTGGTGCACAGTCCGACTTTTCAGCCTGCTGCCGACCAGCTCCTAAGCTACGATCATTAAGAGTTAATGATGTTGCCACCGCCTGGAACTCCTGGGTAGCTGGAAAAAGTAAGTAACAGTCCCGAAATACTGTTTCCAGTCAAAATCTCTGGTATCCAGATCGTTGGTGAAAAATATTAACCAAACTCTTGCTACTCAGAGCAACACGTCCAGTGGCAAGATGGCTTTCTCTGAAGAAAAACAAGTTCACGGTGTTTCAGGATCCCAGCTGAGCAGTCAATGCTGATCACACCGAATATTACTGACATTTCTTTTAGAGTTTAAAACAATTGCATTTGTAATGATATACCATTCATTACCGCTTCGAGAGACTGGTGTTAGCTACCATACAGCAAGAGATTAGTACTGGTTAAATGACTGACTGGATACTTTAAGACTCAAAAAAACCTACAACAAAACTGAACACACTCCCCCCCCCCCTCGTGTAAGAGCTTGCAAACAGTTTGAGAAGAAAAAAAACCAAATAAACCAACCCAAACTCAAAGGATGCTAGAACTGCTGCAGTTTAATAAGATTAAAAGAAACAGGATGAGATGCAAGTGGAAGACATGATGTGCTTCCAACATTGATGGGATTCTCTATTAAAAGCCCATATAGAGTGCTGCAATTTATTTATTTATTTATTCATTTATTCATTTATTCATTCATTCATAACTCATGTATAGAAGAAAAGCTAGAGGCTTTACCTGTGCTGGAAGATCCCTTGGGTTAGGCATGACACATATGTGATGAAAGTTTGCCCCAGAGTACTCTATAAACCAAACAGAAAAGAAAGATATGGGTAAGACCTGGCCCCTGAACCTTCCAAAAGAAGGATTGTAATCAAACACAATATTTCTCAACAGGAAAATATAATTTGTCAGCAACTGAATACATACATAAATGCATTGCGTATGGAACAGTGCAATACAAGGATTTCAGAAAGCCCCTCCCTCTCTCTCTCTCTCTCTTTTCTCCACCTCCTCATGAAAGACCCATGCGGTTGATCCTAAGTGCAGCAGCTGCAGGAAACTTGGTTTTCATCTCACCTGTGATGTTGCAAAATTGCCTGGGATTAGGATGATCAGACTCAATTGCACTGCTGCATATGGCAGATTTTCTTGTTCAAGAGCTTGTCAAGAATCAGAAGATTCAATTATTTGTGCTGGAGAGTAAGTCTTCTCACTTGTCTGCTACTTTGGAGTTACCCCAAAGTGTGGTATTCTTTCATGTTCTGCATATAAGCCACAAAGATTTACATTAGTTTACATTACTGGAATTAGGCAATGAATGAAAAGTTTTAGCCTTAGCCCCCAGAAAAGACTTATTTGACTCTAAGTTAAATCGAGGAAGATAAGAATTCATCGCATCATAATGGAAAGGGCACACCATCGATCATCTAAAATCAGCATGAACAAGAAAAAATCATTTAGTGAGACATGACCATAATATTTTCTGTATATCTTCTGTAGAGTGGAGGTCCACCTGCACTTTTTTTCTTGAAAGGCCATTAGTCTGTCTCCTCTGCCTCATCATGTAAATGGATGTAATGGGATCATTTTGCAGGTTAAACCTGGTTTGATTCTACTTTGCTTTACAAACAGATGATTAAACAGCAAGGGTGTGACCTCCATACTATTTCTGAGTTACAGCTGAACTTGTCAAATTGAGTCCTTAAGATCTTTTCCTTCTTGTAGTAATATCCTCATAGTTGTGATGCAAAACAGTAACCATATAAAAAAACAAGATATGGATTTACTGGAGAGGCTTGAAAAAGGGTGAAACTCATTGCTCCATGCACCTACATTTCCTGTGACACTGATGTAGAACATGATCTTATGTCATGAGATGTGATTGCTGACCAGTTCGTCTATCATATTAAAGAACATAAGTAAATTGCTTGAAATAAACCCCTGGAAACATGCTAATCATTAAAAATAAAGCCACCAAACATTATAGTATCAGGAATATTTATCTTGAGTTGCATTCTGTGTTGTAATACCTCAGAAATGCTCTGCCCCTAAAAGATTTTTATTTCAGAGAATAATTTAACTCTAGACAAGACAGTGTGTCCTGGAGTGGGAGATGGTGGTTGCAGAAGAATTAGTGCACAGGGGGGAGAATCATACATGCATCTTCTCTGCTCTCAACAAATCAATTACGATGATAACGGTCTTCATGCCAAATCCAATGGAGACCAGAAAACATTGCCAGACATTCTAAAAAAAAAAAAAAAAGCAGCACAGATGGAAGTCCACTGTGAAACAGCACAATATTCCCAGCTATATTTTAAAAATCAAGTTATTTTGCACAAAAAGCAATTGAAACTATGAATCAGAGAAAGTCTAAGATCAGAAACATGCAGTAAATTAGAAGGTGCAAAGCAGGACAGGAAGACAAAGACATGCCTAAGGGGGCTTTAAAGAGGGCTGAATCAGAGCAGCAAACAACAGTTTTCAAGTAAAATTTTGTGCCCAAGTATGAGCTTTTTAGGACCTAGTGGACAACAGAGGCTGCTTTGGCAAGCGGGTATGTGGTCAGAGGGTCAGGAGCAATATTTGAAGTCAGCAACCCAATATACCAGATACAAATTAGAATTATACCAGGACAATTGGATGTTGCATCAGATCAGAATCAATGGGTGGGTTTTAGGATGGAGGCAGTGGCAGAGCTTTGAGTAAAGACTTTTACAGACCCATGTCTGGATTTCAGTTCTCCACAGTCTACTTTGGCCATGCATGTCCTTTGGGACAATGATGTCTAGGCTGGTCTAGTTGGAACAGAAGCTGCCATCAAGTGATTACAAATCATTATACAGGAAGAAGTTACAACTTATTAAGCAACAGGTACTTTCCCACAGTTTTGAGTTTTTCATTACATTCATATTCAGATTTACAGAGGTCAGAAGTATGACCTTAAAAAAAGAATGCACCCATATGAGAGCACAACAGGGGAAATTCTCCTTCATGGTTGTCTTCTATCTTAGATTTAAATTATGGAATCAACATGATTCTCTCAGGTAGGGATGGTATCCTAGCAGTTGAAGAAGACTAGTGCTTGATAGAATCTAGATCAGGGTTCATCCCAGCTGCCCTCAGATTTGTCAGATCCATTTCTCTGTGTCTTTCAACATCCAGCTGTACGGCAGCTACAAGTGCTTCTGTTCAAACTGCAGATTTTCTCTAGGAACAGTTTATAACCAGTGATAAGAAAAGCAGAACTACCGATACTGACAACACAACTGGAAAGATTGGTGTGAACTCCAGTTCTTCCTAAGCATCATGAATGAAATATCTTGCTGAAAACCAATCTCTACATGCAACTATAATTTCTTTTAAAAATAACACCAATATTCAAATCAGAAAGGAACTTTGACTTCTGCTAACCATAATGTTCTCTGAGTTCCAGACCTCTAGGGGATGTATATCAATATATACTTGTAGAGACTATACTCACTATGGATTATGTAGCTCCTTAAGTTGCTCCTAACAACATAAACATTTTCTATTTCTCATTTTTGTACATAAGTCACAACTTTAGATCTATTTTGTAAGCAAATAGCTGGGACCCTTAGATCAACATCCTTTATTCTTTTCCAAGGCTTACAATGTCTACTGAATCCTCCACCGTTTGAGTTGAAGTGACTCCTATGTGTGAACAGAACTGAACTTTCTTCTTTGCAGACTGAGATGTATAACATTGGTACACTATTTCCTAGTCATAGCTGAGTAAGTAACTACAATGCAGATATTTTCAGATACATCTGAATGTGTTTTAAAACATAATGGAACACTAGAAAAAGCTAAATGGTTAAAAAAGTTTTAATTATAGCTGTCTCTAACATCTTATACGTGTAGGATTGTTTGACAACTTCTTAGTCACATACTCTCTCTTCTTGTACAACACAAATGAAGAAATATAGAGCTGTTACAGTATATTACCGTATAATTTCAATGTTTGCTTAGACAGTCATTAATGTGAAATTACAGATGCAAAGAACTCTAATTATGCTGTAGGAAATGTTATGTGGTAAGATGTGCATGTGTTTTTAAAAGAGCCTGTAATTTGTCGATCTGTAACTAAATATCTGCATTCAATTTCCATTATTAGATAATTACTTCACATATGTGTCTGCTTCCCCAGACTCCTAAACCTGACTTTTTAATGGATAAGGGGAAAGGCACTAGTTTATATATCCTTGTGCCAACAAGCATTTAATAACCATGTGGTAAAAGCTGTAAAGTTGGGATCCAGGCAAAACAGATGAAAAGTCAGCAGCTAAATTAAGGAAGAAGTATGCTTAGCATCATGACTTTACAGATTGCACCATGCAAACTGTGAAATTGTACCTGGAAACTGAAGTTATATCTTTGTATTAATGAGTTCACAGAACTAAAACACGTAAAATGACAACTTAAAGTTTTCGTGGTATTATTTTGCCAGATGAATTTTATCTTAAAAGAAGAATTATTTTGTTGAAAAGAAGACTTCTGATTTAGCAATGTAAAATAGTTTGAAAATAAGTATTAAGATTAGCAACTCAAATATTAAGACAAATCCCTCCTTTAATGAAGTTTCCAATAACAGAAACTTGATCTTTCACTCATTTGCATGTCTCAAAAGAGACAGACAATCTATAAGCATCACTATCAGAAACAGCAGATGGCTGATACAGTTAGGACATCAGTTGCCTTTGCCATGTCATTGGACTCTGATCTCAATCAACGGGGAAATGTCCCTAATATGTCTACTTGTGCCTGTGTTGTATAATCCATTGCCCTGGGTCAGATGCCAGGATCAATGGATTCTATGTTTTCTGTTAAATTGATTGACTTCATGTTATGAAAGGGGCTACTTAGGACAGTGACAGTAATAGCAGGGGACTGCACTTGATGAACTGAAAGCACCTCCCACCATAAGTCTAGCAGGGGATTACTGTAAGCAAACACCAAGAAACATTGTAAGTGAAAGCAATTTGGGGAGAAGCTTTGAGAAGTTCTGAAAGGCATGCATTTTTAAACATATGGCTTTTCACTCTGAAGCTATGTTTTGGAGAAGTGCTATTGTCAGACTTTATTAGATTACTCTAACCCTCACAGATCTGCTTGGAAGCTGAGGAACACATCTCTCAAACCCATGGGGGCATGATACCAAAGTCAGTCAAGTGGCTTGGAAAGATTATTTTCTGAAGGAGAATCTGGGTGTTCCTCTCAAATAAAAGGTTAAGGAAACTGTGGTTTAATTTACTGGAGGCAAGACATGAAATGTGTCGTATATCAGAGTCTTAGAAATGGCTAAAGAAAATTGAGAAGCTCTTGCATCTTCTGAAAGGCTACATGTGCTTGTTTTCCATTGCTGATTCTGCTTTCTGGTACAAGTCCCAGTGGAATACACTCCTTATTATCTCAGACTGTTTTATATACTTACATTATTCCAAGGTCTCTTTTACAAACATATAAAAAAACTACAATGAAAGGTCAGATTCACCAACTGAACTTAATAGTCTCCCAGTGAATGAAACGAAGGAGCAGGAACCTATCTTCAAAAAACTTTGTAGGTCAAGTCCTTTTCCAGTGTTAGAGAGCATCAACTTTACAAAAATTAAAATTAACCTAGTAATACATAGATCTGTGAAGTGGAGTTGAGTCTCATTCCCAAACAGAATATAAATGGCTTTTGGCTATGTTTGAGAGTATGTATATTTCAGTTCAGTTTTTAATACAATTAATACCTTCCCCTGGCATCACTGTTTTCTAGTCCTGGTGGAACAGATCTATAATTGCAATTATTCTTCTGAGTGATTTAGTTCAAATCCCTGCATCATGCAGAATATTCTTCTACATTATTTCTACTACACATCCAATCTATTATTTAACAGTTCTGGTGATGATGCCTTAATTACACCTCTTTGAATGTTTAACTGCTCTGTCTGACATGATTCCCTCCTGCTCCACAATGAATATCTTAGATTGCTCAACATGTAGTTTCAGGCTATTTTCCTTGGTTTGATCATTTACACATTGTTTGAAACCTCCACTCTGAAGAGGTTTACAGTGTCATTGGGGCTTGTGTAATCTATTCCATCCAACCCTTCTACCATTGATGTGACTTTTCTTTACCCTTTCCTGAAGTCTTTGTTTTGTGTGTTCTGGTTTGTTTTCTTCTCAGATACATAGGCCAGAAATGCCAGTAGTGCAGTTAATTTGTTGTCTAAGTTTGTGAGGTACAATAAAGTTTAAAAAAGTTTAGTGTATCTCCTTTTCTTCATATTTCAGTGACAGAATGCACTGCAATCCAATGACAGTTTTCTGTATTATTTTTGTTCAGTAACAGTATTTGGATATGTTATTTAGTTTTATTTATAGAATGAAACCTTTTATCTATCCACCTCTCCACCTATTTGTCAATACATCTATCTCACTTCCCCTATGCAATCTAACCACAATATATCAATAATACCACATATTTCACTCACAGAAGCAGATCTATGACTCCTACACTTATTTTCAAGTAACACCTCTCTCAAGAGCATTTGTTAGTGACCCCACTGCCCTAAATATTACATCCAAGGGAAAATGATAAAGAAGAAATATAATTTACTACGTATTTAACACAGCATGATGGGACTCATAATACAGGTAAGTAAAAGAGAAATACCTTCTATCAGTGAAGATTTCTATGGTTATAAAACACATGCATGAGCATTTTGTCTGTGTGTCTTTGTTAAATGTGAACAGATGGAATTATTGGAAAAGTAGCATAATTCTTTAGGGCAGAAGGTGAAAATGGAGCATACATACATACCAAAAGGGCTGCCTTATCTCTAGGAAATATGCAGTGTAGGTTCAAATTTGTGCAAAATATCACTGTGGTGGGAGAAATGGGCTAAAAGTGTATAACCTATTCACAAGTCTGGTAGGTTTTCAGAGCTGGTGCTAGTATTCTCCCACCACCATTGCTTCTGATCAGCAGATCTAATTGTTCCTGCTGGAATACAAGGGCACTTTAGTGTCTAATTTGGTCCTAAATAATATATCTTGCCTTACTACACATTGGTAGGTAATATTGACCCAGGGATGAAAAAAATGAAATGAGGACAACTAAAGCAAAGGAATAACTGCTCACGGTTCTGAGCGCAATTTGTGACATGGTGAGGATGAGATCCCAGGCCTAGAGAAAAATGCTATCCCCACAAGTGAGAGACAATCTCAATAGCTATCATAACTACAATCTCAAAGTTAATGTTTTCATTTTATTATTTCCCCTCAGACAAGAATATTTGCTATAGATCTATTAAGAAAATTTTCAGCAAAATATTTCCATAATTGTAAATGTTGATTTGTTTGAAACCCATCAGGGGATGAGAGTATTTATCTGAAATACTTGGCTCTTGGGCACTCTGGAAATCCTGCAAAATCATCAGAATTTTTAGTTGCAACATTTTCAAAATGGCAAGTGCTAATTTTTTTTTGTATTGCGATAGTGCTTTTTTTCCTGAAGGAGAAAGAATTACAGATCAATGGAATAAATTCTCAGATGTCTGAAGTAGAAATGAAATATCGACAAACAAGATAAACTGTTTTTCAAACATTTGTGATTCTTTTCCTTTTTTAATTTGGAATAGGAACATTCTTACAATTGCAATATTTGTGAAACTGGAAAATTATTTCGTTAACAGTTTTAAAAAAATCAACAAGAATTAGGGAGGAGCAAACTTAGGACCGTATTGAACATTTTTTTCCACTAATTTCTCCATTCAAAGCTAGTTTGGTTCTAGGATTTAAGGCTGGCTTCTTGGCCAACTCAACCTAAAGTCTGGGGCTCTGAAGACACCTGGACATACACAAAATCTGGACACCCCAGCCCTATCCTATCACAGAAGTCAATGCATGCAGGCTGTTCAAGCAGTATTTCTAACGTCAATAGGGTGAAATCAACATTGGTTAAAAATATATTTCGGAAGCACTCCATGGATTAATTCCGAAGCAAAAACTGAGGAGAACTGCAACACTACACATGCGTGTGTAACAAATGGAGCCTGATATGATCAGCAAGAACTAGCTCTGAGTACAGCTCTGTGCATTTTGACAGACTTCCCCAACTGTTCTCTGGAGCATGAAATAGAAGTGCAAAATGTGAATGCAACTCTGCTAACAATGTGCACGTTTCATCATACTTTCTTTATAATTCCCTGAAAAGAATGGGAAATCGTGCATTTTCTCCATGACTTAAGCAACTTTTTAAAAAAGAAATAACACACACAATTTTTATAAATAGTTGAGGTTATAAAAGCTCTGGAGAACCTGGACATGGGAATTGAACTGAGCAGTTATTGTCACACTTCTGTGAAGGACACTAAAGCCCCATTCAAAATGTTTTGGAATCTATAAATATCAGATTGAGTGCCGTCTGTGTTCAATTTGTAAATCTCAAGAAGACAACACATTGTCATTGTAAACCAGAACCTTTTCATAATGAAGGGCTCAATTCTACAAGCCCTCCAGATGGAAACATCCTAGTGGAATCTTTCTAAGAAAAATCTTCCAAAACTGGGTCCTCACTTACCTTCCATACAAAAGAAGATGTAACAATGACATGAAAAGTTACTATCAACTGTAGCGTAGTGACCGCATGAGGAACCAAGGAAATAACTGAGTCTTGAAAAAGAATCTGGAAATTCACATTTTTGATTAGTTCTATAAGAATGGAAATAGAAACCAAAGTAGATGAAGGAAACAGCAAATTGCTAGCATTTCAAGAATAAAAAGTCAGTGAATATTACCAGACTGCAGAATGATAATGCAGTGACCTTTAAATCTTGTTCGACTAAAACATGTCTAATTTACATTATAATGTATGAACTGGATATGACCAATGGAGAAATTTTGGTTTTAAATGAATGTGATCAAAATGAGTTCATTAAATCATCATCCAAATAGATCTTTATAAAGAAATAGTGGAGCAAGTCAAGCAGGCTGAAAGTGCCTGAAGTGGAATAGAGCTGATCTCAGGGTAGTAGATGATCACTTATGACCAGGTGCAAGGACATAAAGCTGTAATGACTTTAGTTAAGCCAATGCATCTGTTCCTGAGTTGTGGCAGCATTCACACCAGAGTTCAGAGCTGCAGAGGACACAAACATCATTTTTTCAGGTTTCATAAACAAAGCTATGAACTAGATCCCGTGCAAATGATTAAGCTTTACTGATAGCTTATAAAATATGTGATAATAGTTACAGGTAATTTGATGCCTATAACCTAATCTGATTGACTAACTAACTCTTGATTTAACGTCTCTTGCGATTTGATGTCTATCTATATATTTTTAAGATTTCTCTGAAGGAAGGACCAGTATAAAAAAATTAGACTGATGCTCATACTTATCTGCTTGTCTTACAGGTAAACAATTAGCATAGTCAGTCCTGAGACTCAGAGTTAATTTTTGCTGCAGAAAAGAGACATTAAAGGTAATTTCATTGTCTGGGGACTTTCTGGTGAAAGAAAAAGGTGCGTTCTGATTTTGTCCTTCAGCACAGTCCATCTCTTTGAAGTCTGAGCTCAACAGAAGAAAGTTATTCTTAAGGATGCTCTAAGTAATACTGCTGGAGAACAGGTCCTTGGTCATTCCTTGGTTTATGTCCACGAGAGCATAAGATTAACTAACGCAGGTCCCATTCTGCACAGAACTTGTCCACATCCAAAATTCTAGTTCTGTGAAAATACGTGTGATAAGATTCTAGCTGAATCTTGCATTTACCCTATTTATTAATAAATCGACCAAAGAATGCATGCATGCATTTCTACAACTTATCCTTATAAAAATATTTAGTAAGTACTTAGAGCGAAGAAAACCCTGCTGAGCTAGTTAATCATTATTTTGAGAGCAAAGAAAAAAAGGGAGCTAAACTATAATTATAACCTTGGTGATAATGTATGTAGGAATCTTTCCTAATCCAAGCTAATCTTGTTCCATGTTCTTACCTACTATAAAAATCTGAACGATTTTTGACAAGATCCAAAGTTTTGTCAGTTGTTAAGAATTAATTGAAAAAATTAGTGGAGCACAGCAACCATTTCAAAGGGACTGACCCAGAACCAATTAGAATTTTGTAACAATTGACCATTCACCACAAAACAGTTATCATGAGCTTTGGCCTCTGAAGTGTGGTGTTGGGGGTGGGGGAAAATCAGATTAAAGAAACTTTAATTTTTTCCCCCCTTTAACTAAAATATCGTTAGTAGCAGCTTTCTCAACACAACTATCAATCAACTTATCTGGGTTTTAAAGGCTATGCTCAGCTTGCAGGAACAGCAGCACAGAGTATAATGGATGATTATCCCTTGGCTTTAGATGATACACAATATAGGTTACTATCTTGAAAAAACAGGTCAGACATAGGAACATTCTTTATCAAATTGCTGTTGACAGCCCAAACAAGAGATTGAAGAATACCACAAAAAGGTTCTTTCATCTAAAGACAACACAGTTTATAATTGGTCATTCTTTCCTCCTTCATCCTCTCCTTCTCAGCAGAAAAAATAAAATTCCTAGTGCAGTTTCTTGAACATGGTTAGCACGAGGATAGGCTGGTGTACACTGAGAAATAGGTTCAGTGTTCTGACTTCCCTTTTAACGTTCAGACTACTATGTGTGGGGGAAGCCAACTGTGGTCTTAAATGTTGAAAAGGAATGAGAGCAAGCTAAATCGCTAAACTGTATTAACCATATTTTGGGGCCACAAATATGTAATTGTTTTGAAAGAGGAAAGAAAAATCAAACCCATAAATATTTACTTGATTATTCTCTAATATTTGCAATATTCTGTCTCTTACCATTAGTCCAAAGCAAATATATGTGGTATGTATGTACCTATGTAGCAACATGTGTGTTATCACTATACACTGCATATATGTGCATATACAGGTAGAAAATGTAGTTATTAAATAGGTTGAAAAGGATGGTGGAGAGATGTATTTAGTGATGAAGACTTTTTTTCCAGAGGATAACTGTGTTTAAGATGAAAGAGAGTACTCTGTTAGTCCAGTTTTCTACCTGTTTGAGGCAGTTATATTTCACAGAGTTGCCCCTCAGTTAAATCGTCTTGGGCTGATTATGGAATATTTCTGAGATACACTAGCAAACTTAATTTGAAAATACCAGAGCTGGAAAATTTACTATCTCCTTTGGTATTTTCCTCTAGCAGTCAATCCTTCACAAAGAATAGCTAAAAAAAAAAAATGAGATCAGAGCAATTAAATCACTGTTCCACAAACACTTATGCTTTTGCTTATCCTGACACATGTGAGTAGCTCCACTGAACTCAGTATAAAGAGAAATCAATAGAACTGTTCATGTGAATCAAGTTAAATATATGAATAAGTGGGTTTAGATTTGCAGCCTGAAATTGGCTTGGAAAAAGTCTACAATAAGATTTTTACAGATTTTATAGATTAACTTCATCCTGAAGAAGAATCATCCAGGAGATTCATAGCATACATGAACTGATCCAACAATTAACCTACAAAACTACTCAGCAATGTTCATGTTTCTTTAGCTCTGTCAGTATTCTGCCTGGCAATAGTGGAAAGAAGTTCCAGACTGCACAAGATAAAGCTTCATACAGATCCTTTATGCATCCTTCCTAAAAGGAGAAACAACCCTAACTGCCAAACGTGTGCAAGAAAAGTAAAGCCCCTATAAATTGGTTGTACATCTAAAATATTTTAAAGTACTTCTCCAGGGACATGGAGTTGATAGATAACATTTCTAGTAGTCACCTAATTAAAACACTTGTGCCAAGATTTAGAGAGAGGGGAAAAGACTAATTTGTTCTTTAGTGAAGTAGAAAGGCCTTTGCTGAGAGGGGCCTTGGTAGGGAAGATTCCTAAGTAGGAAGCATAAGATTGTACAGCTTTGTTATTTTTGAGAGGAGGAGGAGACAGAGGTCCAAGATGATGGGAGGTTTGCATAAGTCGAGCATTGTTAAAGATGGGTTATACTGTGAGGTCTTTCCATCTCTTGGTTGGACCTTCCCTCATGCACATGTGAAGCTGATAGTCACTACTTTGAAACAGCTAAA
>WAAB01021970.1:0-15362 GCA_013389865.1 Piaya cayana
TTGTGGTGGTTTTTTTTTTTAATACTATCAACTTCTGTTGATAATTGACTATCAAGGCACCAAAGTAAATTCACTAACAATCCAGGCTTTAAAACAATATTCCACGCACATACAGATGTGCCGTTTGCAAACAGGGCACCCAAAGGGCGCTGAGCCCTGGCCAGTGGAGCATAACCACCAGATAGAGATTTTCCACCCCATGGCAGCTGCTCCATTTGCAAACTTCCTTCGGTGAGGAAAACAAACTGCAGCAATGAACCCCCCCCATCTCTCTCAAGCACTCACAACCATTACCAGCAGTAGGTGTACTCCAACCCTTAGAGAAGGGCAACTCACAGGAACATAGGGCTCGTGCACCTCCAGGGCCTCAGAGTTGTGGCTGCACTAGAAGAGCTCTCTCCACACTTCTCCCCCACTCCCCTGGCCATTTACTGCCATCAGTTCACAAGATAAATGTAAAACCAAGTCTCTTCCCCTCCTCCACCAAGCACACAAACTAGGTGTCTTTAAAATAGATCTGTTGTAAACACATTAAAATAGCTTTCATTAAGATCTGAATTGCCTTTCCCCCCACCCCAAAATGGTAATTTTGGCCTACTTCTGCTTTATTGACAATGTAGTATTTCCTCCCACACAATACGTAGAATATTCTTAGGACAGGTCCCCCTGCAGGCAGCAGCCGTGCGCCCACCACGGCGCCTCAGGAGCTGATGACGTGCCCCGACCAGGTCTCATGCTTGGTTCCAGGAGCCAGGTGAGTGATCACCACCTCCACTGCCTGAAGCTTCTCGTTCTTTGGAGGGATGGTGCACATCTTGTAGGTGACCTCGTCACCCGCCACAGGAACATACTCGCCTTCAATACTGTAAAGAGGAAGCTTTGGTTACTCATTAATGACAAACACTCTGACTCTTTTGCAGCTTATAGAAATTAGTATCATTCAGGGATTTTTTTAACAGAGCCCATCCCCGACCAAACCTTGAGGTTGATTTCGGGTGTCTTGCAGCAAAAAAACCCCTATGAAAACACTATAACCATCACCCTAAAAATCACAACAAACAAACAAAAACAAGCACAGAAACTCCACGCTCTAATATGCCTTAAAAAATAACCAGCCGGGCATGGCCTTGAACAACATTGCTGGCAGCACTAGAGGGCAGAGCTGACAGTGCCTGGCACTTTCTTTTGGGGACTTTAGTTTTTTACACTTTAAAAGCTGATTTATTTTCCTCCTCTCAGGTTTCTGAAGTTCGTCCCCCCCTCCACTTCTCTTTCTTTTTTAGAAGAAGGACTGTACCACGTCAGTCACCGATTTTACCTGTACCTCCACCATAACACAGTTTGTTTGAGGTATGAAACTAAAAAGAACCCAAGGAAGACAGAGTGTGGAGTACTCCAAAATTATTTGCTGTGAAAAAAACTTCTGTGACCAGTTCTGTGACTCTGGTGTCACACCACAGAAATTCTCCTCCAGCATCCAGCATTCAGGAAGACTTCCAAGAGCCACTCACTCCTACCAGCCTGATGATGTGAGATGCTTCCATACAGCAACATTTAATCTGTACAGAGGAACACGAGACTAGCAAGACAGTGAGCAGGCACATTTAACAGCTTAGACATGATGAACGTGGACTATATGAGCCAAAGCGGAAAGTCTACACTGACCTAAGTACATCTGAGCCACTGGAGCGAGTCATAATGAAACGTGTTTCTTCATGTGGCCTCGAGCACTGGGACCAGCTGCGGACCATGTTTCACGAAGCAGAGGGAAAGCAGTTATGTGGGGCTGAAACTAAAGCAGCATCTCCTCTTAAAACTACAGCCATCCACTCCACAACCCTAGGTATCGTCTTTGATTCCTGCACAGAGGATGAACACACACAGCAAGCAGTGAGCTCGCAGTCACCACTTTGCAGGCATCAAATGAAACGGACGCCTTGCCTAGGAATGGATCTCATGTTTGGCTGAAAAGTTTTTTAGTGAACAGGAACCTTACATGTTCTTTAAAAGCTCCTGTAAAACAGGATGAGATGCAATCAGCAAAAAAAAAAACCAAAAACCAAAACCAAACAAACAAAAAAACCAAAACCCCAAACCATATTTGAAATCTGCAAAAGGTAGATGATTAATGTATGTAAAAGGAAAGTGGATTCACACTGTCTCCTGTAGCACCAAAGACATGCCAATACAGAAGGGAAGGGTTTTTAAGCTCCTGAAAAAGACAGATAAATTAGATCTGAATATTCAAATTCAAATGAGGAAGAACCATAGCTCAAGTGCTAAAAAAGATGGGTGTTTTGTTGGGGCAAATTTGATTTAAAATTGAAATATGAATATATACCAAAGTGGATTCTGGCAAGGAAGGTGTTTAGGTGAACTGGCAACCAAAGCAGGCTTGTTTTACCAAGGAATTAACAACAAGTGAAACAGTACATACACAGAAATGGTATGTCTAATGTCTGACAGGCTGTAGTAAGGGAGAGGAGAAGCAAAGGGACTAGCCCAGAGTGAAGGACAAACATTCAGCTATTGCTGAGAGCCCCTGCATCCTTCAGCACCTCTTAGATGACCATCTGCTGTACTGCCTACAGCCCCTGGTCTGCACAGGGAAAACAAAACATAAACAAAGCAAAACATTTGCTGACTCAAATTTCTTACGCTTGAATCATCATAAGGTTAATTATTCCTATTGCTTCTACTAAACAGACTGTTAGCCCCCAGATCGGAGCAGCCTCAACCACTTCCTACAGGACAGAGCACTATACCGACAGCATCAGATCCTCTCTTTGTTTCTTTCCTTATCCAAACTGACACTACAAGAGACTGAAGCTTGTGATAAAACTTTCTACAATCCCCACATGTCTTGTTCTCATCCCCTAGTTTGTGTTATTTCTTTCATTGCTTGTTCGAGGTGACCTTACCTCACCAGGACCAGGCCTATCCTTTGCACGGCTGCATAAAAAGGTTGTGACCACACAAGCTCAAAGGGAAAAGATCAGAGAAAGCAAACTGAGATCTTGGAACAACAGATCCAGCCTGCAACAGCCACTCTAATGCAAAATAAGTTACCTGAATAATTTGGCAGAGAAAGTTACACATGGACTTTTTTGATGTCAAACATTGATTAAATACTTTTAGATCTGTATTTTTTACTTTTATCTTAACTATATATTAAATGCTAGTCTAGAGGAAGGTGAAGATTTTCATGCCTATTTAAGAGATTGGTATGTAAGTTCTATTCAGAATAACGTCTCTCTGTATACCCAGGGACTTTTAAACACTTCAACATATTCAGCTAAAAATAGGAAACGCTTTCATGATAGTGTCAGAGTGAGACACAGTAAAGTGAGTTTTAGATTATCCAGTAACTCCCATTTCCCAGCTCAGCACCAGTCTGGTACAGCAGAGCAGTTTATCCTGCACTATTTTTAGGGAACTGCAAGGTTATAGGGAAATAACCTAAATAAGGAATGTTCTAGTTCTTTCTCACAGCTGCTATTCATATTACAGGGCTCCAGTTAAACCTCTTGGGACAAAGACTAAGTCACATGGCAACACTTCTGAACAAGAGTTTTCAGTGAGTTCAGAGCCTCGCTGGCCAACCAGCCTGCCAAGCTGGTTCAGCATTCATCAGCAAAGCCAGTGCTAACCGTATTGAGCCAGACTGGTAAAGCGGAAGCAGGGCTGCCCCTCACCCACCAGTCACACTCGTAACTGGGACATACAAGTGTAAAAGAGGGCCAAATAGCAAAGAACTCCCAGCTATTAATATCCAAGGTCCCTGCTATGGGACTGCCCTGGTCTTCATGCCATTGCAGAGACCTTCCCAGGACCTGCTTTGTCTAGGACAGAAGCTGCATGGCTCTCCCAGTACAGCAGATGTATCACCCTCTTGTCCAGTTCTCTACTGAGATCTCCCATCATGGTTTTTGGATCCATGTGTAGAGATAGTTACACCTAACTTTCAGCAGCTTGTTCAACACAGGGCAGCATGCTATGCACCATGAGGAAGAAACTGGCACTTACAAGAGGCAGAGTTTTCCAAGGAAGCCTGCGTGGACTCAGTCAGAGGTACAGAAGATGCCCATTCCTGAAAGCATCCAACTTGGATCCCACTGTTTCCATCTAGAAACCAAAGCCAAGGGCAATTATGTTCTGTGCTCGCTAACTCCAAAGAACCTCCACCCTCAGGTGGCCACATTCACCTTCAAAATCTGGCTTGCAGGTAGGGCATAAGTCTTGGCTTTGGCCTATTGCAGTTTATATAATTTAGGTGGAGATTCTGGGAAGGCTTTGCTACAACCATAGCAAGCTGGCTGTCCTGCACAAACCAGTGCAACGTGAGCTTTTTTTAGCCAACTGGGAGGGGTGTGTGTAGCTCTCAGGAAAAGGCTATCCGTGTTCTATTCTTTTCCAAATCTCTCTCATGTAAGATACGGTATTCTGCTGCCTTGCCTCCCCTCTCCTGATAATCTACTTATTTCAGACACTTAACAGATACAGCAAGGCACCGGAAAGGGAGCACATCAGGAAGGAAGCATGCAGCACAAAGCATCCAGGTCCTCTTAGTATTTTGGAGGAAGTCAGAAGGCTCAGATTTTGCTTCCCAGCAGCCCCCAACAAGTCAGCTGCAGCCAGCAGAAACTGTTTTGCTGTTAGTTCACATAAACAGTAGAGAGGTGGGAAAGGTTCATTCTCTCAGCTCAGATTCAGCTCTCAGTTTGTTTATAATTATGAGTTTGTTTCCAACCTTTATTGTAATGGAGAACAGCATCACAGAAGAGCCAGATGAAGAGATGTGGCATTAATGCACTGCACTTAAGCATGGTGATCTGCCAGAAAATCAGAGGAAAGAAAGAAGCACGAAAAGATGATCTCTCCAAGGTTATGCAAAGCTCAAAGCTAACTCCTTGGTGCAGCAGGATAGAGGCAGAGATGCACCTGGGTTACTCCCTAAAGGAAGCTGCGGCTGATGATACGTCTCCAGCAGAACCAGAAACTGAGCTGAACAGCAGAATGGGACCATATCCTCACCTGGAAGCCCACTGAGAGACCACTGCTGTTCTGTTCAGTACTCCTGAGCTACAGGCACTACATGCATAATCTCCTGAGATCACAACACAATGCACAAGCAAAGCAAAGCAAACACAGGATCTCTCCAAGGACCCAAGAGTGCTGTGTGTCAACGCCCCAGGAGAAGTACAACATCAATTCTCCAAAGCCATTGTTAAGTGTGGGGTCAGGAACCCAGCCTGAAGAACAGCCCAGGGGCCTCTGCAATGCAGCATTTCCCTCTTCAGAGCCAACTGCAGAAAACCCACAAGCACTGCACATGTTTTTTCTGTTCCATTAAATCAGCTGCCTTTACAAAATAAAATCTTTTTAAAAGATGACTGTGGTCATTCATTCGTTACAGGTCTCTGCTGAACTCTCTCCTTGTCTTGCCCTTGCAGGTACCCAGGCTTCACACCAAATCTCCAGCAAATACAAAAGCCCAGAGGGCACACAAGTATCCACCATGTGCCTACTCCCAAGTACCCTGGGAAAGCAGAAGAGTGGAATTCTTACACAGTCCTCTAAAGCACACAAGTTGATCTGCTGCTACAGGCACCCACACCCCACCACCCCCATTCCCCTTGGTCCATACCCTCAGGATTCCATCTGGAAGACAAGCTGATAGGAACTTGTTTGTACAGGCACCCCCAGCACAAGGGGGACAAACCCCAACAGCCATCACTGCACGGATCCCCCATCTGCTCACCAGAAACATGCCTTGACTATAGGAAGAGTGGCAAGAGTGTAAAACTGAAGACACCAGAGCCGTTTCCATTTCAGTAACAACCAAGCTGGCTTGTATTTGTGGCAGCTGACTTACTGCCGCTATGAAACAACAGCAGAAAAGCTGAGATATTGAGGAGGATACAGTTCTCAGCACTGATGCTGCACTGCCACCATCAATTTAGTGATGGTGAATCACGATAGAGGCTGGTGGAAATGAAAACATTAACAGTACATGTCACTATTAAAAATGTAATTAAGGGCTCTTAAAAAAAAACCACTCCAGGCAAATGGATTTGCCTTTGCCTTCAGCTTCCCAGAGCCATTATCTGGAATTACCCTCTCACCAACTCCTCCCTCCCCATGCTTGTCAGCAAGGGTTTTACAGTCACCGCTAGGAAGAATCTGCATTTTGAACTATCATTTCTTATACTGCATATCTACCCACACCTGACAGGTAATGCAGATGCTCCAAGATCCACTGATAAAACATGTCCACATTCACCTTAAATTCTTGCAAATACTGAACCTGAAAATTGTGCAGATGCCAAATGAAGAAACTTTTGAATGCCACATATATTTGACTCGATATTTAGGCTAATACTCACATATGAAAATGGAAGCACCATGCTAAGTCTTACTATCTTACAAAAATAAATGGAAAGCTATGGGAAACAGATATCTCATTTTACAGAAGACATTTTCATTCAACCATAACCTTACAGCTCCCCAAAGCTTAGGGGAGGAAAGAACTTAATTCCTCAAATTAAATTTTTATTATTAAAACCATTAATCTGCAAGATAGGCAGCTGGTTCCAATGTGCAAAATCTTCATTAATCATCACAGCTTAGTGTTGAACACAGAGGAACACTCGATCTTGCTGACTCTAAACTGGTGTGCCACTTCATCCATGTTCCTGAAATCCCAGCTTTCAGGAAGAACTGATTCAGGAGAAACAATCCTCTTTCATTTCATAAGTGCCTATACCACACCGAGACAGTGAAGAAATTCATGTGTCTCTTGCTTTCAGTTTTAACTGAGTAAAATAGGTGGAAAAGAACTGCATGATCAACATAAGCAGTATGTCAAAGCTCACACTACACAAACCAGGGTCACTGGAGTCCCCTGTGATGCTCACAGAATGCTGCTGCAACAAGCAATTCCCATTAATAAAGAGCAATGTCTCTAATTCACTGTGAAATAAACTGAAAGGAAAGGCATTAATTTGTCTTTCCAGTGCTGTCTTGCATCAGAATTAAGGCAGTGATATCATCACCCTCTAGCACTAAAAGCTGTTCCCAACAATTCAAATAACCTCAGAGTAATTAAAGAATGCAGTGTGCTGAAACCTTCAGTACTTCAATAATAGCACTTTTTTTACTAACAGATTGAGGCAGAAACATAGATATTTTTGACTTTAAGTTCTGAGACAGTACCTACATAAGAAACATTTTAAACAGCAGCCCAGTCCCGGTTCAATAGATAAAAAAAAAATCATGTCGGCTTAAGAGAAGCAGAATTGAGCCTAGAAAAAAAATGTATAAAGCACACCCTTCAGTCATACAAAATTCATATGAACTAATCTTTCTAATCTGTTTCAGAAAACTGAAAGAAGGCCAATGTGCTCCTTCTCCAAGGGCGCATGCTATGCACATGAGCAGGAAAGATAGCTGGGGCAACGTGAATAACTTCGGTAAGGTTTTTGTTGACTTACCACTGGTTAACCAGCCCAAACAACAAATAAGGATTATACACCTTCAACATTGTAAATAACAAGAAGACTAAAAACTGTTGGCAAACCTAAAAGAAGTTTAAGTAATCTTAATAAGTTTTTAAGTAATCTTAATACATGCCCTGTGAGATCTGTTTTTGCCTCCACGCTGGTCAACATCTCAAACTAGAAATCAATACAAAATTGTCTACTAAACCTTGTAGCTTAGCCAGGCAATAAACAACAATGACAGTGCAGTCACAGAGCGTGATCTGGATCTCTCGGCAGGCAGGTTCTGTTCAAATAAGATGTGCTGCAGTCCAACCAAATACGAAGTCCTACATCTAGGAACAAGGAATGGAAACACCACTGCCGGGGATGCCAGACTGTCTGGGACTGCATCAAATCTGACACCGCAAAGGATGCAGAGGAGCAGATAAGCAACTCAGCAAAAGACTAGGGAAGAGAGGGCTAATGTGATTACAGGGTATACAGAAAGAAACAGAGCATGAGTCCGGAGGTGATTTTTATCTCCATACTGAAGTATGTATAGAGCACATTGTTAAAAAATCATATTGGAGTTCTACAGCACATTTAGAAAAGAGACCGGAAAGACTGTTGCAGGCTGGAGAAAAAACTTGCAGTAAGGGACTTGAAAAGCTTAATCTGTTTAGTTTACAAAAAGGTAGATTCAGAGGTGATGGCTCTCAGTGTGCTCAAGGCAAAAAAGTGGAGGTACCTAAAGAACCCTTTAAAAGAGAAAGCTTTAGCCATAAACTGCTTGAAACCGAAGCTGGGTAAATTTAAGGAAGTAATAAAGTATAACGTTTCTTAACAGTAGAGGTAATTAACCTTTCATTTAACAACAGTACAAATACTGCAAAGTAAAAGTAAATAATTCTCAATGTTATAAGTCTTTAAATCAGAACTGGATACTGCACAGTTGATTTGCTTCAGGTAAATGCAAGTTTCTGAGTCAGGGTAAAACTGCAAAGCTTACTCTAAAAGATCTGACAGGATCATTTTCTGTTTTTTAACTCAGCCAATTTATAGAAATGCAGGAAAGGAACAGCATAATCTATTGCTGCCAATAACATTTGCGTAACAACTCTTTGCTGACGTAAGGGTGACAGATTATAAACCATTCTCACCCCTGAAACATCAAAAGCGTTCAGTAACTAAGGCAAAGCCAAGCTCCAGCCTTCCTCAGCCACCCAGACAACTTACTCAGAGATGTGTACGAAGATGTCGGGCCCTCCATCGGCAGGGGTAATGAAGCCATGGCCTTTGGAGCGACAGAAGCATTTACAGACACCTTTGTAGATGGGACCCTCTGATGCTCTCACAGTTCTGCAAAAGAAAGCGCAAAAAGAGCAGTTCATTGCTGAGCGTGGATGGGAGCTTCCAGGCCTGTCAGCCAGAGCATACTAAGCACACAGTTCAAATACTCACTCCCAGCAAGTATAATCCTCTGTAGCAACTGCTTAATAACAAGTTTCATACCCTGTACATGTTCCACCTGTAGCCTTTTTTAGTGAGATAAAGATGATGACGATGTTTGCTAGCATTATAATCCATCAGCTGCCATCTGCTCAAGCATCTTACAGCTTTCACGAGTTCGGGAATACCAATATGCACCCAGGTGTCTTATGCACTTTTACAAATTTAACTGCAAATGTGTGCATGCAGTATTGAGAGAATGCAGTGCATGAAGGCATCTATAAATGTGCACACGTGTATGTATATGCACATATACACACGCCTTCTGCACACACGTTTATCATTATCCTGCCAGACTAGCATCCAGCAAAGCCAATATTTTGCCTCCAAATGACTCTAGCAGGTTGCAAAGCCCAGCTTGTATGCATAACACCAGGGCTCAAGACTGATCTCCACTGTTATGCAACCTATATGAGGTCCTGAGGGACATGGGTTAGTGTTTGATAGGAATGGTTGGACTCGATGATCCGATGGGTCTCTTCCAACCTGGTGATTCTATGATTCTATGATTCTATATGCGACAGATTTTAAGACAAACCTCCAGGATTACTTACTGCTATCAAGACAAACAACTTGCATGAACTAGTATCCATCCTGAAAACTGAGTGATTAAATCCTTTTCCCCATCAAATATGCTGAATCTCCAGGGACCCAGACTCATTCAAACATTGGTTTAGACATCTTGTAGGTTTTACACAGAAGAGTTACTACTCAGATCCTTCTCATGCCATCCAATATGTTATTTCCATGTTTTCCAAATGGCTGTTTGGCCATTTGGTTACATGCATCATGGCAATTTTAACCTTTCTTTCCCAAATGTTTAAACTTCTCACTGAAGTCTAAATAAAATCATTAAAAATGTGGTAACAGCTCTGCTTGTTATGTCAAAGTAACACTAAAAAAATATACTTGAAACAAAGAAGAAACCTTCTATGATTCTATGATTAAATCATTTCATATCCAGCTCTATAAAGCCGTCGACACACCTGACCCTGCAAGTGCTTGTTCCACAGAAAAGCACACACTGCCCTAAATAAGCCATTAAAGTTCAACTGCATCTTTCAAGGAGATAAAGCACTGTGGAGGGTAAAGCCTCACACTTGCAATGAATCAAAATTAAATCGTCCCACTGATATAGGATCACTAGTGCAAATTCTTATAAATAGCAACAAACTTCATCTCCTTTTAAAGAAAACCTCATATAATCTTACAAGAATCAAAGACAGCAGGGTTCACACCTTGAAAACCAATATATTCTTTTACAGGTCTATCTTAAGATGGAGATATGAAAGCTGAACAAGAAAAGGAAACAAGTCCTCCAAAAACTGACAGGGTTGTGGACCATCCCTAAAACGCAACCTAGCTGATGGCAGCACAGGTGTCTGGAGAAAACCAACTAAAACTTCCAGTGAGGTCTGGTCCAGTGCTTCAGGGCAATGAGAAGAGAGGTTGTGCCAAAGGAGAAGGTGGAGCTGATGAAGAAATGCCAACAGGAACTGCTTCCAAGTGTCATAACCCAGCGTCTGAAGTAAAGCAAAGCTTCAGATAAGAAACTCTGTTTTGAAAAATTCTCACCCTCACTGTAAAACTCTGAAGAGTGGAGAAGATTTTGAACATTCTTTAAGCAAACAGCATGGAGAAACTACAGGCAATTTGGACTAAAAGTCTACTGGCATCATAATTCATTTGAGAAGAGATAACAGTAAAATAATAAAGCACTTTCCAGTTACAACAATCCTCCCCCATCCCCAATTCCCTTCACCTTGGCAGGGGCAGATCATTCTGCCTAAAGGCAATTATTTGGTTGTGTCTATGAAATGAAGGTTTCTCAGTACTCACGCGGAAAATGTCCTGGTCCGTCGGGTGGGCAGCGGACTGGGGATGAGGTACCCTCTCATGGGTGACGGGGAGCGATCTCTTGGCCTGCAGTTTTCAGGGAGATGAAGAGAACTGGGGGAGGGTGGAGAGGTGGGGGACTGCTGCGAGGTGGATGAACTGGGCTCAGAAGACATCCCTAACATCTGAGAAAAACCTAGAGAGAGGAAGAGAGCTGACTTAGCTCAAAAAAATGGGAATGGTCATAAAAGTCACAAATTCTTCAGTTGACAATTTTGTAAGAATATTACTCACTTCCTGCAGATGTACATGTGGACACAATTGCACCAAAAGCTCCTGTTCTGTCAGTGATTTCATTTTTTTAAAGTTCATTTACTTTTAAACTGCACTGCTTTTGTAAGCTGTATGAGGAATTTCCACCGAATTGCTTCACTGTGCAGTCACTGATACCAACTTCATTGTTGCTGCTCAGCTATTAGTGCAGTCCTATCAGAACTCATAAACACCTTCAGCTCAACTGCAAGACGTAAATAACATGCGTGCCCCTTAAAATTTACTTCAGAGTCAGTTTTCTCTGCCAAGGACAGGAGCAGGGGCAAAGCCAGGAGGCAGAGGATGACCACGAGGAGGTGACCCCTCCAGCATGTAGAGATCCGGCAGACCCAGAGGTCCCCTTCAGTAATTCTGAGTCTGCTACAACCTTCCACCAGCCAGGAAGCCAACAGTCCACATTTGCATTCAGACCCCCAGCAGCCCAAGTCAGATTTGCTCTTCTTCACATCCTACAGCAGAGGGAGGAGAAAGTCCCTTTCTCAGTACACCAACAGCAACACGTGTCTCATCCCACAACAAGGACTCACAGAGTCCATGGAAACAGAAAGACTGGGAAGAAACAGCAGCAATTCTATATACACGAATGCATGGCTTACAGGTGCAGTAGTGACAGAAAGAAAACAAACCCATCAGCACTGCTCTGCTGTTTCTGTGTGAGTCTCCACCCACACTGGAAGGGGAATAAACGGTAGGAAAATAATCAATAACTTGCCACACTCTTACTTAAGAAAATCTTAAAATATCTAAGTATCTGGGTGAATTTGCAGAATGTGTGGTGATCTGGGTCAAGAAAATACAACGAAGGCAAGAAAAGCTGCCTTTAAGACCAATAGTTTCATTGACCTGAAATCACTCATATCCATTATGCACCCTCCTTTTGACACCCACACTCCTTAGCCCATGAATTATGGAGTGGATCCTTCACATGACATTTGAGAGATGCAGTCTTCTTGTCAATGACAAACTCCCATTATTTCTACCCAAAACTAAGGACTAAAAATTAAAAAGGTCTCTTAAGAATGAAGTCACCAGGGAACAAAGGCTTTTGTGCTTAATTGCTCAGACTGCTGAGAAGGTAGATGTGGATAGTCATGTTCCTTCCTCTGTCAGCTTAATCTTTCCACACTTTTCTAAAGAGTAACAATCTAGTTGAAAACTAAATATGGATGGCATTTCAAATAGGGATAGTGTTTTTCATCCATGAAAAAACGCCTTGCCCGATGTCAGGTCACTGTGTTCAGCTGAGACCAAAATGGTACGCGGAAAATTAGGAAAAAATTTTTCACAGAAAGTGTCACTGGGCACTGGAAAGGCTGCCCAGGGAGGTGGTTGAGTCACCTTCCCTGGAGGGGTTTAAGGTACGGGCAGATGAGGTACTCAGGGACATGGTTTAGTGACTGATAGGAATGCTTGGATTCGATGAAACGGTGGGTCTTTTCCAACCTGGTGATTCTATGATTCTATGGCAACAACAAACTTCCTTATCCTCCAAAGAGACCTGCTGCACTGGCTGGTACTGAGGAAGCCTCCTCATATTTTGAAAGATCTCCGTGTTAGGTGCTTTGCTTTCAAGGAACGTATGTTTGACATGGCAAGACTGTAACTCTAATAAGTCATGAGAGAAATAAGAGCAAACAATAAAAACCTCATTCTGATAACTCAGCACACACAGTCTGGCCCATACACAAGTGAAAACACAGCTTTCAGAACCACATGCTTTCTCTCTTAATCTAAATATAACCCAGCTGGTCAGGTGGCAAGCAAAATGCAGACCTATTCATTCATCCACAGCAATACAGAAGAGCCAACCACAAAGTACTGCCTGTCCCCTTCATCAAACAGAGGTAGAGAGGCAGGAGAAGTTTCTCTCCTTCCTTTAAAACACAGATGAACCACAAGAACATTTACATCCAATGAAGGCTAAATGAAGTTAGAAGTGTGCTAACATATGTTATTGTTCCCATTTATGTCATTTCCGTGCCCTCTGCTCTGTACACATAAAATAAGACAGTGTTGTAGAACATTCAGTGCCATTTCGGTCTACAAATAGCCTTTTTGTTCTCTGCCCATAGCCAAAGTAGACAAATGGCCTCGACTCTCAGAATTTCTGCTACACAAGTCCTAAATTGTCATCAGAGCTCGGTGTGAGCTGATACACAAAACCACACCACTGGAGATTGCCAGGTGCCACTATGCTCGACTCCTCACCTGCTGCAGCAAGCAGGTACAACTCAGAAGAGGATGGGATGCAAACAAGCAGCAACAGAAAGCCAATGGTTATGCTACAGCATAGCAACAGTCTATATTGGATTGTAACTGCATGTACAGGGTCACTTGCACATCTGTTCACCTCTTGGGCTTATACAACAGCCATAAAAATTGGACACAATGAAAAGGATCAGACACTGAATTGCCAAGTTTTGCCATGTGCACTGCATACAGTGGGATGACAGCAGCTCCTCCCTCCTACAAACTCCGCTCAGCTTGCTCAGCGAAGATAACTTCCTCTGAACCTTTTTGAAGACAAAGGTGGAGTTCAACTATTTCACTTTGTTGCAGTGTGGCCACTGTCTTGACACTATTCATGCAGGGATTAACTCATTTCCATTCCCAGCACCACGAAGGAGCAGGAACGCTATCCCCACTCACATGCAAAGCTGGAGGCACTCCGGGGCTGGGCACTATTTATGCAGGAAGCCAACAGCAAACAATCAAATCGAAACCCCACAGCCCAGCCCTCCCCATCCTTTTTTCACACAAGTTTTGCCTGCCAAATGCAATTACTGGCAGTCTTCAAAAATGCTTTTCAGATGTTATCCTGGATGCTGAACTGACCCTCTGCAAACCAAGAGCCACTCTTGGGACTCAGACAGCTGCCTACCAGTCTGTCTTCAGCAATCTCAAAAACTTACCTTTCTCTGTGAGCAAACCTACATCTCTCTTCAGCCCACCACCTCCCACCCTGCTTCCATTAGATTTTCCCATTTACCTGCAGCCCAACCACCTCCCTCCACACTCCTGCAGCAAGCAGGGCATCCCAGGAACCCCAGACAGGGCTAACAAGCACCTTGCCCCACCTCCCCATCAGCATCCTGCTTGCTGTGCCTTGTGAAGGCAGCCCTCCTTCAGAGATACAAAAAATCACAGCTACGAAAAGCCCAGCAGCATGAGATTCCAGCTATGACAGAGATGAGGGACAATACAGACAGCATATTTTACTTGAGCCAGCAAAATATGTGCCTTTGAGTATTTACGGAATGAATGTTACATGACACAAGGTGGTGATATTTTCAGGCTCTTTAGGAAACTCCAACCACGTGTTGTTACCCTTAAATCTGCCCATATTTGAACACGCATAATTTATCTTTCACCAGCGTTATTATGGTTTTTTTGAGGCTGTAAGTATGCACCAAGCTAAATTACAAATAAAATAAATCACAGAAGCATCATGGAAACTAACATTTCAAAGTGACAAAAAAAAATTAGTATACTTTTTTCAGTACAGCTGGCCAATGTATATACAAGGAGCCCCCAAAATGTCATCTCTAACAGGTGACACACAAAGCACAGAATACAATATGTGAAGGCGAAATTTCTGAAATTCCCCATAAAACACCACCAAAAAAAATCTGTTGTAGTAATTAAGATTGGGAGTGTCTAAGTGCCACCATCATTTCTCTACATAGCTATACATTCTTTTTGTGTTGATCATTAAGTTTACCCCATACCTCTTAAAATACTTTAAAAATTATCCATTCTGATTATCACAATACTACCATGGAAATCCAGCCTCACTTTTAAAGGAAATGCCTGAGAAAAAGTCAAAGCAGACAGGCCAAGGTGACAGACTCCAGAAAATCACCCATTCTATGCATATTTCTTTTTCACACAACAGACATTGCACCAGCTCCAGCAGGCACAGAGCTCATCCCCAGGAAGCACTGCTCTGTGTGCTTCTGTGCTCCAGCACAGAGAAAAAGCTCTTTCTAACATCCTTACCCTGGACACAACACTGTCTAGAGGTGCTGCTGTCAGAAGGTACCACGATGGTCTATGAACAGGACAGCACTGGCCATGCATGCCTGGAAAACCAGGCATCCCCTCAAAGAGACAGTGAGCTTTCTGTATCCTGAGAGGAGCTGCTGTCAGCTGGGTTTTGCTGGAAGGCAGCTCTTTCATTTCATTCCCTAAGAGGAATGTGGA
>WAAB01021970.1:15729-53369 GCA_013389865.1 Piaya cayana
AGCACAACAGAATACATGTGAAGGAGAAATTTCTGAAATTCCCCATAAAACACTACCAAAAAAAAAAATCTGTTGTAGTAATTAAGATTGGGAGTGTCTAAGTGCCACCATCATTTCTCTACATAGCTATACATTCTTTTTGTGCTGATCATTAAGTTTACCCCATATCTCTTAAAATACTTTAAAAATTATCCATTCTGATTATCACAATACTACCATGGAAATCCAGCCTCACTTTTAAAGGAAATGCCTGAGAAAAAGTCAAAGCAGACAGGCCAAGGTGACAGACTCCAGAAAATCACCCATTCTATGCATATTTCTTTTTCACACAACAGACATTGCACCAGCTCCAGCAGGCACAGAGCTCATCCCCAGGAAGCACTGCTCTGTGTGCGCTTGTGCTCCAGCACAGAGAAAAAGCTCTTTCTAACATCCTTACCCTGGACACAACACTGTCTAGAGGTGCTGCTGTCAGAAGGTACCACGATGGTCTATGAACAGGACAGCACTGGCCATGCATGCCTGGAAAACCAGGCATCCCCTCAAAGAGACAGTGAGCTTTCTGTATCCTGAGAGGAGCTGCTGTCAGCTGGGTTTTGCTGGAAGGCAGCTCTTTCATTTCATTCCCTAAGAGGAATGTGGACATCCAAAAATGTGTTTGCTTTTTGGGTTTTCCTTGCATTTAGAAATAACATCAACAACTCTTTGAGTGCCTCACTTTTGAATGTCCTAGTGTCCAAATGTATGCTACACAGCTCCATTTCTTTTCATTTCCAAGGAAGCCTTGCAGATCGGCCCCTGAGGTTTGCCTGTTCCTCTGCTGACAGCTACAAGCTCTTCTCAGCAAGAGAAAAACACGGCTCAACGGCACACAGTGAGCACTACAGAGACTGATGCTGCTCCAGAGCAACCCTTCCCAGCCATACGTCCCTTGCCGTCACCTACTGAAAAAGTGAAAGCACAGGACGACTCTCTGCTCCTGGCATTACCTTGCCCAGATGGAGAGGAACTGGTGGTGCTTGGCTCCTCAATGCTTCTAAAGCAGACCCCAGCACCTCTCCAGGGCACCTGAACACCTCCTCACTTTGAGCACCAGGCCACAGTACGGCTTCCACCCACCGTTTCTTTCCAAAGCACTGCCTGGCACTTACACCCCAGTGCATGCAGGATGCCAGCACCTCAGAGCATCACAGCACTCCTCCTGCACCAGAGTTAAGCACATGCAAAACACACAAAATTACGAAACAGCTGGTTCAAAAAGCTTCCTCTTCCAGCTTACTTCGCGTGTCTTAACTTTCAGCAATTAATACTGGTATTTCAATTAGCAGTGGGACTCAGAGGAGTTGCAACACACAAGTGACGTGTCAACACAAAGGATTACGGTATAAACATTACACTCAATGACTTCAGGGAAATGCTCACATACTGCAGTGATTTGGCAATTAATGGAGACCAGGACATGGCCCAACTGTCCCCATGTCCAATAAAAGCCTAATTATAAAGTAAGCAAACTACAAGGAAAATCCCTATTGCTTGTCTGTACATACCAATTAATTTGGATTAAAACATGGCTGAGTCTAAGCAGCAACAGCAATTGTCAAACATTCTCAGCAGTGAATACCTTTTCCCCAGACGCTGTGTCTGACCTTCTGCTTCTCTAGCAAGTAGTTTGCTGTGTCTGAAAGTAATGCTGCCTGGGCCACAGAAACCAGCCTCGCACAGCAGAGACCACAGAAAGGGGTGTGGGGGGAACTAAGTCATCAACAGCCTATAAAGTATATTGATAAAGATCAGGACTTCTCACAGTCCAGTATTTTCCACTGTTCATGTAAGCTGCCAGGAGCATTTTAAAAACAATGCATTTAGGTTAAGGAACAGAGTGGATAGTAAGATTAGATATACATGTTTCAACTGGTTTATGGTTATACTGAAGATACAGGGTATTCATTCAGTTTATTCAAGATCCTCTCTTGTTGAAAAATCAGTGTTAGCTTGGACAAGCAAGGACAGGTCTCAGGCAAGCATCATTCCCCGGGGTCTCTTCCAAAACAAAGATGGTGGCTGAAGATGATGGTGATAATTAGTGCAGGCTAATCAAGTGCAAATGTTGCCTGGCCACCTAAGTGCTAGTGCATATACATTATTGGCTAATGTCATCGAGTCCATCACCTGCAATGCTGTTCACTTTGCTTTGGTTATCTCTCCTACACACCAAGAAGTCCACAACAAGGCAGGAACAGCAGGGGGAGGGTGGATTCATTAGCACCCACCATGCCGATGCTACCACAGCTGCAGTCACATGGACATGAGAACAGTACGAGAAGGGCATGGAAACAGCAAGGGAAAAGTGCTGTTACTGTAGTTCCAGGAAACTCTGCCTTATCAGCAGGGAGAAAAGTCTGTGGTGCTGTGAAGAGTGGGCCCATGGCATCACCAAAGCTAAGGTTGGAACAGACCCAGCACCAGAGCTGCTGTCTGTGCAGTATTAGCTTGTCCTGTGCAACGAAGCCCACTCCCACGGAGTGAGTGCGGGCATCTCCAGCACCAAGCCATATCATACAGTGGAGATGTAACCCTACCTGAAATGTAACCCCATGGAAGGTCTAAAGAATATGCATAGAGCTTCATTTCCTTGCTCATGCAAGTCCACAGGTTACAGAGCACCGTGCTTGACATGAGGCTGAGCACATCAGCCCCTGCACTGCCTGCCCCTGGGCAGGACACAGCAGCCTCTCACCAACCCAGTATGGGTGGACTAAGTGGGAGTCACCACAATGGGCAAGAGCTGTTGTAGCCATCCACGTGCTGCAGAGGTGGCTAACGGACCAGACCTAAGCTGGCCCAAGGCACGGCGGCAGGCAAGTTGTGAATCCTCACTCCTGTACTAATCAGGTCACTATTCTGAGCCAGCACACGCATGGGGTGCAACGCCCAGCATCTTGCCTTGCTTTCAGTCTCCAGCTGCTTTCTGCATCCACTGTCACTCTACAAAACCGGTTGTTTCTGTAGCTGCACAGTGATGTGGTGGCACAGCGCTGCCCAGCTGCTTGCAAAATCACTGCCAGCAACACCCACACTGCCAGAACCAGGAGCAGAAGCACATATGCCAACTCTCGAGGCCCTGCTCCAAGCACACTTTCCCTAGAGCCAAGTACACAACACATCACCTCAAGCAACAGGTTTTATTTTCCCCAGATCCAAGTTAGTCTTCACACATCCCAGACAGGCTGTAATAAGTGATGGGGAAGTGTGAAGGGAGACCACAAAATGACTTCTGCAGTGAAATAAGGGAAAATCAGGATAACTTTACTCAGTCCAATGCTGGTAGCCAGACGTAGCTGTCTAGGTCAGAGTTAAGTGTGCTTACCCTCAACATCTTCCCAGCATCCTGGATGCACAGTTTAAATAAATGCCAAACAAAGGTTGCATAGAGGTACTTAAATACTTCCTACGAGTGTTTTCACACCCTTCCTGAGCTCGTATAAGCTTTTAGCACCCACAGATTTCTGTGGCATGGAGTCCCACAACTTAACCATCATCAGCGAAAATTATCTCCCTTTACTGGACAGCAAGGAGTAGCCCTTTTTACATAGACACTCAGAAAGGACAGCAAGATCAAAGGACAAAGCAAAGCATATAAGGTAAGAAAAAGAAAGAAAAGGGCATAACATGGAAGAGACCAAAGTGGGAAGAAGCATTAACTCAGTGGAGCACATAGGGATGGGTGCAGGCTTATTCATAAATGAAATCTTAATTTTTCCACCAGAAGTAACATAAATGGAATAAAGGGCAAGAGGAGCTACAGGATTCTTTCTGTTGTGCCCCTCCCCCTGTTTTAAACTTCTAAGTACAAAAGAAAAACCTTATGCCTTTTTAAAACACACCTTGGTATTTCTCAGTCACTACCCTGATTGGCTACTTAAACATCTGCCATTTCTCTTTCTGAGACAATAAACCCCAAATATTTCTAAAGATTTAGCTTGTCACAAGTTATCTGGTTTTGGCCAGAAACCAAGTATTATCTATTCAATGTTTTATGGTCTCCAGCACAGAACTGCTGTACTGATCACTCCAGAGAGAATCCTGATCCCTTCATCATGCCTCCATTAGCCAACCCTGGGAACCCTGTTCTTGGATAGCAGAGGGAACGTTTAATACCCCTCATCCATTTCTTGCTAAAGACTCAATCACAGTAAGCCTACCTATCTCCCAGATGAAGTGTAATATATGGCTGAACAGGGAACAAGTTATCTCTTCCAGCACCTGCTCTCCAGCTCCACAACTCAGCTGTTCCTCCAGTGCTTTTGCAAGTCTGAAGCTCTCCCTCTGCCATTACTTCCCTGTTGGCACATCCTATGTGGATTGATTCCAGGATTTATTTCATTTTGGCACAAAATATTTATATCAAAACATGAGAAATATCTTGTGTCTTGTGTCTAAGTGACTTAGAGCTCATCTGCAAGGCAAATGGACTTCTCAGTGTCATACTACTATGCAGAATAGTTATACATATGTAAATACCTTGGCACGTTTGAAAAGTTCTCCCTTTTCAGCCTCCTCTCACATCACAAAACTTCAGCCATGATTATGGGTAAGTTTTTTTCATGTGCAACTTAACGCCTTTTAAGACTACTGAAACTCCTTGAAATATTTATGTGGCTCAAGTGTTACTCAGAACACTATCTTCACTGTTTTTCCTCTCTAATCAACATTTTCCATAGGGGAAAACAGTTCACACTATGGCAATCTATAACCATGGAGATTTATGAGGCATACGAGTATTGGCAAAGTTAAAAATAATGCTCTGAGGATACTTCATCTGCCAGCATTACAGCAAGAGGCAGATGGCAGGGCAGAGTCAGAAAACACTCACAAATAACTTGATCCTCACACCAGTACCATGACCCCAGACTTCTTTTTTTCCAGGCCTAGCTCTATATTCTGGCTGTCCCAATGCACAGGCCATCTCCTAGTCTCACTGTCCAACACCTCCTGTACATATTTCAAAGCATCCTAGTCTAATAACATGAGTATATTTCAAGTAGATCTCTCAGGAATCAATCAGACAAAAGGTTTGTGACAGAGATGTCATTAGGAACCTGCAACAATATCAACTAATGACCAATAGATAGACAATTTACTTAACTACTTCAGGAAACAGAAAATCCTTGATATTTGACACTATTAAAGAAAATTCTCACTTCCTGTTGAGCAACAAAGAAATGCTCTTGTTTCCCATTAAACATTCCTCCTCCTGTCCCAGTTTCCTACCTGCATCGCACTTCCCAGCATCCAGCAGCACAACTGCTTCCTACACAAGCTGCTGCACCCACAGGACGTTTCTCTACCACAACAAAGTTTTAAAACTTCATTCCATGTGCACGAGACGCTGGAGACTGGCTTCATCACCTCAACAAAGACAGCTTGATGAAATGCATTTTCAGCCTAAGGTAACTGACAGAGGACTCAGATGCAGAAATGCACGATCCGTTACAATCAAACTAAAGGGGACATTTTTACACACACACGCTTCAGAGAGGAGATGGGATGACTGAGCTAAATTTTAATAGAGAAAGTTAATATATATATACACACACACACACACACATATATGTATATATATGCACTTAGAGATCACCGGCCCATTTAACAATCACATTTCTGGTTTTCTTTTTCCCTCTGCCATGTTTATTAACCCAATTTACAGTGTATCTCACCATGCTGTACAAAATCTTGTGCTCGCGACCCTCGGATCTTCCTCAGTGTCCTTATTTCCTCAGCTCTACAGCAGAGATAACAATTTCCTTTGCAGCAGCACAGTGAGGACCAGCATGTACCTCTGGGTACAGGGGTTCATCAGGCTGACCACAGCCAGCCTCCATTCCCTAACAAAATCAAAAAACCTCCTGTTAGAACTTCAATTCTGCTTTTGGTGAAAAGGAGACCGAGGCAACAGACCTTCACGCCCTGCATTAACAAACACTGTTCAAAAGCTAAAGTCATATTCACACTCTGCTGAGAGGAAAGAGCTTCATCAACACTATAAAATCAATGCTTAGTTCTTGACTCTTAAGCTGAAATTGTCTTAACTTGTTTGGCTAAAGTCTACAGGACAAGAACTATGTAAATATACACACTGAACAACTCTGTTTCTTAGATAAATAAACTACTTGTAAAACAGAAAATATTTCCATTTTACCTTACCTTTTGTCTGACCTCCCCTCAGCTCAGTCCTGGCAACTATCCCCCGCAGTGAGCTGCTACTTTAGACAGATCCATGTAGTTCCCTGCACTCCCAAACAGATATTCGCAACGTGGTGTAATCAAATCTGTGATTGCATGAATAACAACAGAGCCAAAACACACACCCAGCCCACAGCCTCCAGCCCTGCTTCAGGGACAGGGACAGCAGCCACTTCAATAGACACACTGAACCCTGTGGAAACTATACGTTATACAAATCCTCCATCACATCTCTTTGGCCCATTTTCCAGCTTGGAAAACACCGCTGATAATACACTTTAGACCTCAATTTACAAAATTTTTTTTAGTTTCAAAAAATGGCTTACAATATCAGCAGTCGGTCAAGTCTACTGTAGATGACACATTGTTCTTAGCCAACTGATAGAAGATGGACCTACAGAGAGTTTGATTGCTTTCCCCAATTACCATGTGTGCACAAACTTCTTGCTCAGCACATCCACTCTCTGCGTTCAGAGCCAGTTAAATGGCAAAAGGAGTCGTATTGTGTGTTACAGCCTGCAAAATCGCAGTGCCAGCACAGGCACGTGTGCGAGGCTGGATTTCGTGCCTACTTACACAACAACAAAACTATTTACCACGCTGTGATTTTGAGAGCAGTGGCTCCAGCAATCTGCTGGAAGTGCACGGAAAAGGACAGAGCTGTCCAGAATCACAGAGGTTGTTGCTATTATTTATTTCTACTGTGTTAATGCTCAAAACACAGACAGAGCCCAAAGCAAGGGAACGGGCAACATAAGCTTTTCAGGGAAGGTAAAAATCAACTGTTACAGCTGAAAAAAATGCAAACAAGTCTTGAGGTATGGTTTTTTTTCAGATACAAAACTAAATAATGAGTATAGAAGCACATGTTTAATAGACAATGTACAAAGGATTGCATTACAGCAGTCACTACCTTGAAGAGCTACGTCTACTTCAATTGCAAACACAGGGAATGAGACACACAAGCAATGCAAACACCACACACAGTGGTAAGCGCCTTTATGAACAATTATTTTGACTCAGTTTAACTGTTTGGCCACGTGCCAAAAGTCGCATGACCTTAAGAAGTCGACATTTTCTAGATTTGCTCAGAGAGAGCCTCCCTATTCTCTAGAACCTGTGTTCTAACCATTGGTGAGAATAATTTTAGGACGCTGACAGAGTTCCTAGGACAGGTAAAAGCAGCCTTTCTGCAGGGAAACAAAATGTGTGTTTATTCAGAAACCAAGACCTGTGTAAGATTGCTTTTCAGTCACACTTTCAGTAACACCATAAAGCAGAAAGTCAATACAAATATTCACTCTATTTAATCTCTCCCTTACCAGGAAAACGAAAAACCCACCACATGAAATGCTTCGAAATACTTTAAGAACTCCTACCAGTCTCTATCACTAAGTGGCTCTATAAAAGAGACTATCACCACGTTTCCTAATTTCCATTGCTAGATTTTCTCTAAATAGAAGGAAACAGAGTCAATCTACACAGCTGAGTAAATTCTGCCTTTTCCTGGCTTTTCTGTCATCAGAACTCCTGGTCTGGATGTGCCATTGCACAGACAGGCACTGACTTGCTGAGTTGGGAGAAAAAAAATCCATGCCACTTATTTACACCTCAGTAACAGGTGTGAATTTTGTAAACAGGAAATTCTTTCAAGTTGCTTCTTGGCAGTTTCAGTTACTGTTTCAGCAACTGTCTGCTGGCTACAATAATGACAATGGTTTAATCAAGTAACTGATGTAACTGAAAACAAACAAATGCCTTTGACAAGCCCTCTGAAATCATACCATGAAAAGAAAGCCTCCAAAGAAGAATCACTGAGAAGGTAGGAGCTCATAAAACAATATAGTCCATATCACCCGAGTGCCTTGGTTAACCTGACTGGTTGCACAATGTAAACAAGCCAAACGGTAAATGAGCGCTAACATAAAATGAAAATTCCTCCACAACTGGACAGGCAAGATTAAATGTTTTTCTTCCTGGGCACAGACTACTCTGTCTGGACAGTTTCTTAAACAGCAACTGGTAAAGAATTTGAAAGCCTGGGAAAAGCAGCACTCCTGGAAATGTTTTAAGATGCAGAGTTGTGCCTGAAAGAAAGCAGTGTGCCTCCCAATGAAAGGCAACTGGGAAGACAAGGTGAACATTGGATGCTAGGTTGGCTGCAAACCTCTCTACTCATTATTCCAACAGTCAGCTGCAAAAACAGCCTTTTGGAAGCACAGCTTCAGACTCTGATTCTCAGAAATATATATATTTTTTTACTGTGAGTCATCAAAAAGCTGAAATTGCAGCAGGCAGCTGCATCTGCACACCAACTGGCTGGCTGTCCTCCACTGCAGGGTACAAACACCACTGCTGATGTGACACACAGCACGCTCCATGCAGCTAAGCAAGGCAAAGACCCACTGCCAGAGGCTCCTACTGCACAATGCGGGAGCACTTATCACGCTGACCACGCTTCACTTGTGCCTCATGGCTGCAGCACTATCAATGCTCAATGCAGCTCGGCCTCACACCTCAGTTTCACAGCAGTCCCCAGCAAGTTAGCTCACAAGCTCCCACTCAAAGCAGCACCAACACATACTTTGCTTTCCTCCCCCTCTTGGAATCAGCCCTAGCTCTTAATGCTTTGCCACGTCCAAAGGCATATGCTTCTCATGAGGCATGGCAAAGGACCAGTGTTGTTTAATATTCAAGAGAAACTATCAGGTCAATGTAGAGCACACAGGACATCCCAATATTACCATAACACCTGAAATTACTGTGAATCCAGTGGTTGTAAGAGACCCCCTGAAGAGGCCCCTTCCAAGGCTGCAGAAATTCCCCCAGGAGTCCTCACCCCCCCTTGTTAGGCAAAGAACTAACAAGGGCCATTATGTACACTGTTACAGCCAGGAGGTACAGAGATAAGAGAAAAAAGAGGATCCAGGCAGCTTGAAACAGAGCACTATGAGCCGTAGCCTTGAAGATTACTGGTCTAAGGCTTGTACCATCTAGCTTGTTATGTGTATCTGTGGGACTATAAATATTCCCCAATGTGTTAGCCCGGGATTCTCGCCCATTGTTAGCAAGGATCCTGGTCGACCAGGTTTTTTTGATTTCTGATGCGCATTTAATTTTTAATAAACATTTATGTTGCTAGCAACTCTGCCTCGTCATCTTAGCAAAATCCTTCGGACCCTAACAGTCAAGGTTCTCTGTTTTCCTTCGTTCCATACAAGGCACTCTTATCAGATCAGGCACGGAGCCATCACAGTGAGGAACATGCAGTGCAATGTAGGACATAGAGGCTTACTTGCTTTTTCCAGAAAACCATTACAGAGCTCTTCCCTGCAGGGCTGCTCACAGTGGAAAGCCACTCAGGCATTTTACTGCCAGTTATTTTGTTTTCTCTGTGCCTTTATCCCTCCACTATCTGATCATCTTTCAAAGGAAAGCAGCAGCTCAACCCCAAGCTTACCTTACCAGACCCCTTTGCGAGTTGAAATGTGTGGTCACAGGGCACCAAAGAGAACTACTACAGAACAGTCCAGCAAGAACCCAAAGGCCAAATTCACAGTTGCTGTCCTTGAAACACCCTGGTATTTAAACATTTGTTGAGACTTCCGCCTTATGTCCAACTCCTCCCTGGAGAAGTGCAAAATTCAAGGCAAGTGTTAGATTAGCCTGCAGAGCCTAACACTCACACTGTGGATAACGGATCGAAAATTTAATGTTCATTTCCTCTAGATTACTGTTCAGTTTCAAAATTGCATTAATAATGCAGCAACCTCTTAGTGCGAGCATCGTTACCCCGAAGATACCCAATGGTTATTTAAAAAGGATCTCTTAGGTTTATCTGTATTTTAAATCTACTCAATGAGAAAAGCAGCTGTGCAACAGTCTCAAACCAATGGAAAATAAGGAACTAGCAAACCTCTGAAATACATCAGTGACTGTAGCACTGGAGGAATCACACAAATGAAACCTGATTTAACTGAAACGGACGGGGGTTTTCCAGGTTGTTGAAGCCCTGTCCATTAGTGTGAGGTCAGGCTCCCGGGGCGGAATCCACAACCCATTTACCCGTAAGCCCTACAGCCAAGCCTGAGAACATGCAACTTGACTCCCATGGTATTCTACAGCTCCCCTGGGGGAAAGCAAACAACAGAAGCACCACTTTAGTGTGCTCCACGTGGCCCAAAAATGACACAAATGAAAGCTAAGTGTCTTTTGTTTTGCACCACACACACAAAGAAAGCATCGGTTCAGTTCCTCTCCCAGATGCAATGCCAGCTGCCACTGAGGTGGGGACCACGCCACCTCATGACAGAGCGGCTCCCACCACTGCATCTTCTGAACCTTAATCTGTTTTTTTCTTGGTAACTAGCTGAGAGGGGGAAAAAAGCAAAGTCTCCCTCCAAAGCAATCTTGCTTGTGCCTGTTTACAAAAACCAAGAGGCAGCTGTTTAATCTCAGAAAGGGGAGACTGTGCTGCAACAGGGAGGGTTTGATGCTGTGTGTCAAGCTGCAGAGACACTGTTCACTGTCTCGCTTGGGGTTCTTTCCGGTAACACAGGTTATATCACACAAGCTATATCCACACACACGTCATGAAAAAGGAGAACAGACACAAAGAAAACCCCTGAACAAAGTACGTAGCAAGGAGAGGTCGGCTCAGAGGAACAAAATTAGAGAACCGAGAGAGCAACACAAGGCTATGCTGCTTCACCCAGACTCCAAGTTACCCTCTGCAGCCCCCGAGATGAACGGAAACACATGGACATCGGTGCGGAAGAGAGAGGAAATGAATATTGCTCATCTGTCCAGGGGGATCTGCCTGGACAGGAGGAAGAGACGAAATCAGACCAAGACTGAAGGAAGCAAAACAACAGTTTCTACCCTGCCCTGAGAGAAAAGAGAAAGCAGCCAGCCAGATGAATGCTTTCTACTTTTTATTTTGTCCGGACTATGCTGGGGAGAAACATATCATGCAAACTGAAATCATCACTGTATCACTCCTTTTTCTACAGTGTTTCCACTGTTTATTTGGTTTCACATCAGCCTGTTGCAAGAAGCAGGGTTCTAGTTTAGCTTTTTTTTTTGTTTAACTGTTGTGCAGAAAAATGAAGAACCACCCCCCCAAACCATGCCATTTCATTCCACTTTTCCTTCTTGAATCACCACCCCTCTGCAGTGCAGAGTGCTGTTCCCAGAGCCCATGGCCCCAGGAGAAGGCAGCTCCCAGACTCAGGGAAGAGATGGGATCCCAGCTCACACTGACTTGTTCCCCATCCCTGTTCCAAGGCATAAGTCAATGGGATTTGCACTTTTCAAACCCAATTCCTTTCTTTAGTTCCTGTCAGAAACCCTCCAGACGAGGGAGAGATTAATCGTCAACTCTCGCCGCCAACATCCAGAATTTTCACCAATGTAGACTTGAACAATTGAAATCTCATTACATTTTACTAATGACAATCCTCCAAGCAGTTACTATTGATCCTTGCTGAGTCTACCGCACAGGCAGTGATCCCAAAACGGTTCTTGATAGACACTTGAAACAAACATGAGTGAAAAGGTGGTATCAGTAACAGCCTTCACCCTGAAGCTACCCTAGCCGTGACCAGCGGGTCCCATGTGCTTCTATACCCCACACCCTTCTCACAGTGTAACAGAAATGGGGAAATGGTTTCTTTACATCTGCCACGTCCAGGCTTAGCACCAATGACCTTTGCCATTGCCTGTTGGTTCTGTCACCTAGAATAACTCTCCCCACACCACATTTCATGCAAAGAACCACATTTCATGCTAAAAAAACCCCGCATTTTGCATGTATAGTGCCAACAGTCTGGCATTTTGCTGTAAGACTGCAGCAATGTATCTACAACCAGCAGTAGATACATTCGTAATCACGGTGCATTTAATTCTTCAAGTGTATATAAAGACTGAATTCACCAAAAGCACACCACTATGAAAAAGCAGAATAGACATCAGCATCACCTGGCCTATCTGGGGACTTTCAAATGACCCGTATGTAAATATTTCTGTGCACACAAGGATGCAAATAAAGCAGGGGATGATGCTGGCCAAAACATTTACAACCACAGGCAAAGCCCAGTGACAGACGCTTGGGGCAGTGGAGAGGGTAGCTGTGGCCATAAGCTAGAGCACAGGACGTGGGGGGGGTGACAGAGGCAGCAGAGATGTGCCACTGGTCATGTCCCAAGTGTGAGGGGCTGTGGGGTGAGCTCCAGCCTCAGCTCTGCCCCTGCAAATCTGTGAGAAAGTTGGGTTTTTTCTCCTTTTAGACTCTCACGTAGCATATGAAAACAATCCCACTGTCAGATCAGTCACATCTTTCCTACATTTCCATTGGCCTACATAATTTTTTCTGTAAGCACACAAAGTCTTCGTATACATGTAATTTTTAAAAAACAATTACCCTTACTAAATGTTAGTTAAGCCTCTTTAGCTTTAATTAGATACTAATCTGCATTGGTGAGGCTCCAAGCCCTCTGCAGCTATTCAGTGGGACTTGCTATCTTCCATTATTAATATGCAAGAGAAGGAAACAAAATATGTTTGCAAATCATAATATAATAATCAGAAGTCAAAGGTTAAGAATAGCAGTCCAAAAACCCCCTCTTCTCTAGCCCAGAGAAAGTAACGATCAGAAGGGTCACATGCCAAAGCAGCCTGAAAATTTTCTTAGGCTCTCCAAGAAGGTGAATCTGGCACCACGGGTTTTGCAAACATTTCTCAGAAGTAGCTGCAGAGTTCCAGCAAAAAAACAGCGTCAGAAAAGAACTCCCCTCCCTAAAAGCCAAATCCAGAACCGCCGAGCCAAAACCTCAGCTCAGCGCCTTCTCCTCCGGAGAAAGGATCCCGGATCCATCGTGCAAAGGGAATACAGAATAAATGATTTTTCACTGGATTTGATGACCGGAGGCTGCGAGGAGACACCGTCCCTGCCCCCTCACCACACTCTGGCAGGACCCGGCGAGAAGTTTTGAAGCAGCCAGGGCGGTTGGGCTTTTCTTTCCCTTCTCTTAGCTCTCACTCAGCACGCTTTACCTCCTCGGAATTTACAAAAGCAGCGATTCCGAGCCCAACAACGCCACATCCTCGGCTCCCAAACCCCTTCCCCTGTCTTCAGCGCAACAAACCCTTAAGAGGCACGGAGGAGGGGAGCCCCCCGCCCCGGCCCCACAGGGCCGACCCGCCCCGGCCCCGCTCACCTGCCCAGCGCCACGGCCGCCACCGCGCGCCCCGCTCCAACCCGGGGGCGGCTCCGCCCGCTCCTCCCGCTCCGCCCCGGGCCGGGCGCGGCGCCCCGGGGGCTTCCAACCGCCGGGCTGCCCTGCCTCCCGCCTTGCGGGGGGTATTCGCCCTGCCAGAGAAAAAAAAAAATTTACAAAAATTGAGGTTGTTGTCCTCCCATCCGAGCTGCAGAACGCGGTGTCCGGACTGACGCCGCATCTAAACCTGGAAATCGGTGCGAGAAACGCTTATTCGCTGGTAAAATAGTGAAAAGGACAAAGTCACAGAATCACAGAATCACAGAATCACTGGGTTGGAAGAGACCCGTCCGATCATCGAGTCCAACCACTCCCACCAAACACTAAACCATGTCCCACAGGACCTCGTCTACTCGTAACTTAAACACCTCCAGGGAAGGCGAATCAACCACCTCCCTGGGCAGCATATTCCAGTGCCTAATGACCCTTTCCGTAAAAAACTTCCTCCTAATCTCTAACCTAAACCTCCCCTGGCGGAGCTTGAGGCCATTCCCCCTTGTCCTGTCCCCTGACACCTGGGAGAAGAGGCCAGCTCCCTCCTCTCTACAACCTCCCTTCAGGTATTTGTAGAGAGCAATGAGGTCTCCCCTCAGCCTCCTCCAGCCTAAACAACCCCAGCTCTCTCAGCCACTCCTCATAAGGCCTGTGAAGCAAAGTCTTCGAAGCAAAGGCAATAGTAGTTTTATCTTACAACTCAGAGCTTAATTGGATGCCCTTCTAAAAACAGCATCGTACAAAAGCAGTATGTATAGTACATATATATAGTATATATAATACATGCAGTATATATACACACTATATGTATATATACTATATATATACTAAATATTATATATACACAATATAATATATAATATTGAGTATATAGTTTATTTATACTGTGTAATGGATAACAGAGGGTAATTTGCTAATCAAACGAGTTGGGCAGGGGGAGGCGGTCACTGTTCCAGACCTGGGAATGTTCTGTTCAATAAGAAAAATGAGGTGTAGCGTTACTCTAGGTAACACTGGTTTTATCCTTAGCAGCAGTACGGTTTTTTAATAAATGTTATGTTTACATGAAAATTAAAAAAAATGTGTTAAACCCGACTGGGGGAGCCGGGCCGGGGCCAGCGTGCCGGGGTCGGTGTGTACCTCGCGTGGGAAGGGGATAGCGGAACGAACCCGGAGAAGTTTCAGCTAATTCTATAACCGAACTCTTTGAAACTGCCTGAAGCAAGTGAGCTGGAAAAAACCCGTGGGCGGAGGAAGCCGAGAGGCATTTGAGAAGTTTCGAGAAGCCTCTGAAAGGGAATAAAAGGGACTGCTTGACAGACACTGAGTTTTGCGAGCCTTGGTGGAGCTGCTGGCTCCCATGCTGTCCAGCGCTGCTTTTGCTTTCCTATCTTAATAAATACTTTGTGAATTTAATTGGGACTCTATTTGCCTTAATTCAACTATAACATACTGTGTATATATTATATTTAGTATATATACGGTATATATAGTACATATATACAGTATATACATATGCACTGTATATACTGTATATATACTGTATATATACTATATATATACTAAATATTATATATATATTATATAAAGCTCTATACTAGCTTTAGACAAGGAACCGTGTAAGTCATAGAATCTCCGAATCATAGAATAGTTTGGGTTGGAGGGACGTTAAAGATTATCTAGTTCCAATCCCCCACCATGGGCAGGGACACTTCCCAATGGATCAGGCTGCCCCAGCCCCATCCAACCTGGCCTTGAACACCTCCAGGGATGGGGCAGCCACAGCTTCCCAGGGAAGCCTGGACCAGGGCCTCACCACTCATTGTGAAGAAATTCTTCCTTATGTTTAGTCTAACTCTGCCCCTCTCCAGTTTAGAGCCAATGCCCCTTGTCCTATCACTCCAAGCCTTTGTAAACAGTACCCCTCTAGCTTTCTTGTAGCCCTTTCAGATACTGGAAGGTACCTATGAGGTCTCCTTGGAGCCTTTGCTTCTCCAGGCTGAACAACCCCAACTCTCTTAGCCTGTCCTCCTATGGGAGGTCCTCCAGCCTCAGGATGATCTTTGTAGCCCCCTTCTGGACCTGTCCCAACAGTTCCAAAGGCAAGATTTATAGGAGATAGAAGTATACATTATTTTAGCTAATCGTATCACATAAGAAGCAGTAATGTGTAACTGCAGATAAGACAAATAGATTGTAGCAGGGCTTTTGTTCATGAGTCAAAATAAACAGAAGTCCTACAACATAAAGTGCTTGACCTGAGACAGATGTTCTCGGTCTAGAAGAGGTCACACAACATGAAGTGACCAGCTTCTCATACCAACCACACCATCGTCTAAAGTATCTTACCTCTCTGTCCACTTCTGCTCCACACCAGATCTTACCTTTTGCAAACCATAAAACATAGCAATAGTATAGATGACCTCTCTTGCTCAAAACATCAATTTTATTCCTGGAAATCTTTTCTCTTTTGCTTTGTGTAGCAAAACTGACTGATTTTGTCAAGGCAGAGGAGGATAAAGGGAAAACACTGTTCAGAGCTATCTCCCCAGTCACACGCTCTGGGATTACAGCTGTGCATTCCTCAGAGGTTCAGCACTCCTGAGTCATCCCTCTTCCTTTCCCCTCTCTCCCTCCTCTTCCAAAAGAGAGATACATGGCCTATGGAAGATACATGACAATGCACATCTGCAGCCATGAGGCTGGTTTTCAATACTACATCATGGGCTTCCGGGACCCTCCGCTTGAGTGTGTATGTGTGTCCCTGGCTACCACAGTTATGAAATGGGGGTTTGCTGGCTGCTTTTTTTACTAGCTGCTGGAGACAAGATGTTCCAGTTTACCCCCAGCCTCGAAGCTGTCTCCCTCCCCTTCTCCTTTCCCTCAGTAAAATTGGTAATCACCTATTAATCACCTTCAGCACAGATGCCTACCTTGCTCCCTCTGTTCCTGTTGTGGAGTGGCTGGCAGCAGGGTGGTGTCTGCTCCTTCCCAGGATGCAGGCAGGGCTGGGATTGCTCCCCAGGGCCAGTACTGTTGGATTGAGCCAGCAAGGGCCACCTCACAGTTAGGAGAGCACGAGGTGGTCCAGAGCTGCAGGGCTCTCCTGCCTCTCCCCCTTTCCTGCTGGCTGGTTCCCTGCTTACTCGGCTCTGGGCTGTTGCAGGGACTGAGCACACCCCTCAGCAGTCCTGACAAAGGAAAAAACAGAAGGATTTCTTGATAGCATAGCATCATTATACCACTTTTCATTCATTTCAAGTATTCAAAGTGCAATTTGAGTCAAGGAAATGAGTGTGTAGGGGGAAATCTATCAGCTAGTGTGATTCATTAGAAAAGGTGGGTGATATTCATCCCTGCGCAACAGCAAGGATGAGGTGGCTTGAACAGCTCTTAAATTATTAGATGGGTGCTGGTACTCAACATAGGGTGAATGCTGTCCACCTCCATCAGAAAGGCACACATTAGTCTAGGGCAGCCCCACACATTGCAAAGGCAATCCTGATATCCAGTTCCTGCTTTTGGACTGGTTTTTGGAACTATTTAATCTAAAAGATATAGTTGGCACAAGCACAAAAAGCATAGTCTGGACATGAATGAACTGTGACTGGAAATTAGAAGCGGGCTCTTAACGATTAGAGCAATCAGACTGTAGCAGAGGATAATAGGAGGAAAAATACCCTCAGCATCTTGAATATGTGGCATATTAAGTATGCTTCATCCAGAGTGCTCCATTTCACTTTATGTTCTCATGTCCAGCCGCAATGCCAACTGGAAATTGAGCAATGCAACCAATGTGCCAAACTGAAAACGTGCGATCCACCTTTCACTTAAAGCTGCTTACTATACAACACAATACAGTCATTCTATTTTATAAGATCAATTTTTTCATACCAGGTATTGTCACAAGTTGCTGTGTGCTCTCACTATCTTAATCATCTGGAATTGTGAATCATGCGTCAGATGAATTCTATTCAGTTTGCAAAGCGTAGAAATTGAGGACTTCTTTGCTGTTCTCATATAAATTATAGCAGCAAGACCAGGGGTAAAAAATGCCTGTAAAGAAACAATTATTCTGTGGTTAGGGTTTAGAAATTGGTAAACGCTAATTACACAGACAAATAACCTTGGAAATACTTTTAGAGAGATTTGAAATAGTGAAAATGAAGTCCCAAAACATCATATAGTCATCAATAACACTGTATAGTAAAAGTAGCATTAACACAACCTTCTCAACAACAACTTAGTCAAACATCTTTCCACCTTTCCCTAAGCGAGAGGATTTAGCCCCCAGACCTAGTTATCAATTGCAGAGCATTCTTAATAGCAGGGTGAGAAATGAGTTCTAGACCCTCTCAAACAAACTTGTGAGGCTACGTCACAGACAAGGGGCAAGTCAGCTCTAGGCTATAATTACCTTTCATTCTGCACTCCTGGAAGGTGTAAGAAAACCCTACTAAACGAATATTGTGTAATGCTTAATTCAGCCAGTTGGTTATTTCACCTGGCTAGTGAAACAGTGAGAGCTGGCCTAAGCTGACCTTGAGCAGGCTTCTCTTCTTATGTTCTTCCTTCTCTTGTACTAAAACAGTTCCATGCTCTTCCTCCCATGATTTGCATGACAGTGAAATTTAGTTTATCGTGAGCAGAGGAAGCCTTTAATGCATGAAATCAGACAGAAGCTAACACTGCTACCAAATATCTCAGGGTCAGTCAGGTTGTCTATCTCTTGGTCCTGAGGCAGTCACCTAATATTCAGTTCTCAGCCCTGTTCTTCCAGATCACTTGTCTTCACAGTCAAAAGGATACAGCTTTTTACTTCAGGAAAAGTAATGTAGGTGGATAGTGCTGAAGCAGAAACACAGAAAAGCTAAGCTTCTCAGCAAGGTGAGCTCCTGGGAAATTGTGGTATTTTAAGACCACAGTTGTGGTGGGGTGTGGTTTTTTGTCTTCTTCATGTTTTTTTATTTCACATGCAATAGGCATCCTTAAAATAATCCAAACTGCACACTAGTAGAAAAACAAGACCATAAAGCAGAATTGTTTACACTGCCATTTGCTTTTTATTTCTTATAGAATGACTACTTGTGAGAAATACAATATTGCCCTCTGTTCCCCTTTCAGTGGGTGACTTCTATCCCTTACTCCTGTTGTTTATGTTCACTCTCAATCACTATCACAAGTTGCTTCACTGGCCACTCCGCTTGCCCAGCTGCTCTGTGGAGACTCACATCTTCAAGCCATCTCAACCTCTGCCCTCCCTGAAATCTTCCTGAAACCAGTATTTTTGGTTTATGCCCTACTAGACTTAGCATTGCATTCACCACCAGGCTTGTTTGCTATGAACTTGCCGGAAGAAGTCAAGAAGCCAGCTTGATTCCCATTCCCTACAGGTACCCCCACAGGAGCTTGCACCACGTTTTGCATTATGCATGCAGCAGGGTCAGGCCAGGCACTGATAGGCAAAGGTCATTAACATTTGAAGAGGAGATGCAGCATCCCAGCTGAAATTTCCTTTCTAAGGTACAGTGCATTAAGGAGAAGTTAATCTACAAGAGCAATGCAGGGCACAAAGCAATCATTAAGCACTGAACAAGTGATAAATCCTTCAAAATATGCAAACTACTTCCAAGTACACAATCTATAGCTTATAACTAGAGACACTAACATAGCTCAGGTGCTGAGGGATGTGGTTTAGTAATTGATAGGAATGGTTGGACTCAATGATCCAGTGGGTCTTTTCCAACCTAGTGATTCTATGATTCTATATTCACCACACTAGCATATAACATTGAATTAAGAAACTACTTTTTTGAATAGAAAATATAAAAGCAGCTCCTAAACAAACATATTACTATGGCTTTTACACAGATTTCCAACAGAGATCAAACTGACTTCTATTTTACTAGTTCTGACAGATGTGATGATCAGTCACAGACTGCTAGTTAACCAGTCGCACTAAGCCAGTCTTTGACAACTGTAGCATATATATAATGTTGTGTTATCTGCAGTCATTTGAATACATTTGTTTACCACACACTGGATGATAATATTCATAATTCACAATAATGAATAATGATGATAACAATTACATAATTCATCACAATGACATGCTGGTAGCTAATTATAGCAAAAACCCCAAAATGGAAACTCTGCTCTGTCCTAATGAACACACAACAAAATCTTTATTGTGAAAAGGAGACTACAAAACAATCCTATCTCACAAGTGGGCTGAGTTCTTTTCATGACCTGCCTGGATAGATGGCAACTGCCCAGAGGAAAACTGCAAGCACCGAGTGAGTGCATAGACAGCAGCATAAATTGAACGTACGACAGCTGCAGCTGCTAGGAGCTGAAATACAAAGGCTGGAGATTTTCATGGATAGCTTATTTTAAGATGTCACCTATGTCCTCACTACCTGACCATCTTCAGAATATGCACTATTCTCTTCTTTTCCCAGCTTGTCTGTTCTGTTTAGATCCCAAACTGCACACATAGGTCCTGTGCAAAGAGCTCTCTCCATTATCACTTTATGCTTTGTGATAGCTGTGAATAAACTGGTATAAACATCTTTGCATCCCTAAGGCTGAGATTACTATCTCTTCTGGAAAAAGACTGGCTCTTACTGGCTGTATGAATTGACAGCTAGATTCTTCCAGAACACTTGCAAATGCAACATCCTGCACAGCAAGAAAATACTGTCAAGAATGGATTTATTTTTTTTCTTGAAAAAAGGATTAGATAGAAATTCCCATGGTGCTAGAACTATTAAGTAAAAGACAACAGAAACAGAAAATAATATGATGTAGAAAGATGAGTACAAGGCTCCAATATCCTAGCATCTAGAGGGTGCTTTGTACTGCTGTATGCAAAAATTTGTAGCAGAAACTGCATTCACAGTCCATGTAACAAGATACTATTTCCTGTGTTTGTGATCAACGTGATATATGGGTTCGAATAGTTGTGTTTGTTTCATTCTGGGCATTGATCCGACTAGCATATTCCCTCCCACACCAGGGAGAGAAAAATGCATTATCCAAGCTACATTTCTTCATGGATACTTACATGTTCCAATCTACAAGACATGATTAAAAGCACACTCTTTGTCTGCACCTCTGTCCTTATTTTCTCTCAAAAACCACTAGATATAAAATCTCGTGTACACATTACCTCAAGTCTTCTGAAAACTAACAATGGCAAGTTAGATCTAGTGAAATAAGGGTGTTCTTACAGGCTAGCTAGCTTACTACTCTTTAAAGCTTGCCAGGTTTAAATATTTAATGATCAGACATGGCATTCATCCTCCTAATCAATTCTTTTTTTAGATACAAGTCTGAAGAGTCTTAGAAAGTGCAATCAGGCAGTGTTGGAGACCTACACAGGCTTCTCACACCATACACTTGCTAGGAAATGAGTAGGAGAGGCAGCATTCACTGCCCTGTTCCACTAGAGGCACATTGAGGTCATAAAAGAAATACACTGCCTTCAATTAAATTGGCTTTTATAAAGCTTTTTCTTTATATCCTTTATGTTGGTAGTGGGTTTTTTACTTAGAATTAAATGAAATGGAAACGTTTACAAAGTTGAAATGGGCAAAATTCCTTCTTTGGAGGCAGTGAACAGATATAAATTTCACAGATGCAGGAGAACATCTCTTAGATATCTGCTTACAGACCTAGCGTGTACAAACCGTTTAGTGGGTGCATGTAAAAGTAGATGTTTGGCCAAGCAGCAAGTTACACCATTTGTTTTAGAGCTACATGAAGCATGTATGGGCTGATGTAAGAAATAAGTGACAGAAAATCAGAAAAGTGTCTGAAGCCACCTTTTGAAAAGAATTTAGGTACTTTCAGGCAAATGTTCCTCCTTCTCTGATTGGGATTCCTAGCCCTTCCTCCCTTCTGGAGCCAAGTATTTATCCCATTCCTTTCTGCAAAGCAATAGCCAGAGGAGGGTTGGTGCGTCTCCCTTATTCAGTAGCAGAAAGGACAAGACACTCAAGCTGAATATAGGAACCTTCAACAAAGGCAATTTCTGGGGGAGAAAAGGTGGTTCTTCAGTGTCTCTTAACTTATGTTTCTTGGCCCAAATAGACTATACAAGTCATCTGAAGAGGGTCTTGAGTACCAGACTCTCCTCAACCAGAATATTCCCCTGTAATTCCTTCACAATTGGATCCATACAAAATGGTTTATTCTCAGCAGAAGGAACTGCATCAACAAAGAGCTCAAAGACTGAAGACCGCATGGATCCACAAGAGATCTAATGCCAGATGTAGGCTTAAATCAATTCAGACATAAGAATGGACTAATTCCCACTTCTCCCATATCTTTGGTGAAGTGTTGAGTTTTATGACATGTTTTATTGCAGAGAGTAGTTCCTAGGAAATTATTTTGTTCTAACTGAAGCCAACAATAGAATTTCTCTTGTGTCCCAGTGAGATCCAAGCAAGGCTCATAGTGCATCCAGCAGTTAGAATAACAAGCTATGAGGATGGCAATATTAACAGATAATAGTGCTCTCTAGCCTTGCATTACTCTTATGGGCCCCATGGATATTAGCTTAATTGTGACAGTTCATTCGCACAGCTTTCCTATTGGGCCCAGAGTTTTATACATTTTGAGCATTTGACACTGAAATCATGATGCAATACTTACATCTAAACAATGGAAGGGATTTATTCTGTGGGGCTTCAAAGGTTCGAAAGAGATTTCATGAGAATTCTAGTTTGCAAAAGGAGGGGAATGACGTATGCAAGGATAAAAAGTTCTCCTTACAGAGCAACAGGATGGACCTGGCTTATTATACCCACCCAATAAAGAGTAGTGCTGTTGGCTTTTTAAACTGCAGATTGTCCGTATGAAAAAAGCTTGTTTGTGTTTCCCACAATGTTCATAGGTTCTTTTTATGGCACTTCATATTTCTCTGCTGCACAACACAACAGAGACTAGGAAAAAAATTGAAGTTGCACTCTATTTCGAAGTGCTGGAGAATGAAGACTATTGCACAGCCCTTTGGATAAAGTCCGGGAGAGTGACAACTGATGTCATCTTCTTGCGAGGAGATGAACAGGATGAGTTGATAAAGGTGAACATGCTTAAATATGATTGTAGAGTTCTCAGAAAGTGCTTTTATAGATCAGAAGCCTGATCAGAAAGTAGAGATTAGTTTATTGGGATGAAAAATGCATGGGGACATCAGCAGTCATCTTTTTGTATAATTGTGTACTTCTCCATTTAAACTGCTGCTGCATCCGCCTTAGAGGAAACCCTCCTAGTCATTGTCTGAAGAGGGTCCCAATACCACAAACCATTTAAGCTTGTAAGTCAACATTTAGTTGCATGCATGGGAATACTGCACAGGTACTTCACTGTGTGAGTATAGATGTGCTCATTTTCTGTATTTTGTATCAGCAGAGACATTCACGTGAAGTACAGGATAAAGATGAAAAACCTTGATACAAAGAATTCAATGTTCTTTGTGCAAGCTTGTGCACAAGAAGACTAAATGCTGACTAAGAACTTAACAATTAGAAAATGGAATTAAAAGCATTCATCTAATTTTTGAAATGTCATCAGAAGATCAAATATTGGAAAAACTGCTCAAAAATGTTGGGAGAGGGGTGGCAAGGACAAGTCAAAAGTCTCCTCTACAAATGTGAAGGGGAATGGGAGTAAATGTATTAAGTACACAAGCAAATAACGTAAAATTTTCAGGCAGTGCTATCTCATTTAGATGAATGCGTATTGAGACTGTCTCATAGCCATTACTGGGGGAAGGATCTAGAACAACTGTGAGGTTGTCCAGGAAACTCATCTGGTGCCTGCTAAGGTCAGTAGTTACTGAGTTTCACTGTGTTAGAATGACCCTTTTCCTGTAGAAGCTGTAATAGCACCCATGATCTACTAGAATATTTTGCAACAGACTGGGCTGGTTGCAGTTATTCTTGGCTCTGATTAGCCACAAAGGCCCTTGTGATGATGTTAAACACACCGCATTTCCCAGCAATGACTGTGAGCTCATCATCAAGAGGAAATAATTTCTGACCCTTTTGTTCTGAACAGACAAAGCAAACAGGAAATACTCAGTTAACTTGCTCCCAGTCTTTTGCCATCCATTTCACTACTTCCCGCCTATGTCTATTTTGGGAGAGAATCTTTTAAGAAAATTGCTTCTTTAGAAGTTCAGGTTTCGCTTACACAGGCACCTTGAGCCTTCAGGATCTCACTGGGTTCTCCCTCCTCCCATCCTCATGATGGGAGAAAGGGCAGGAGCAAGAAGAGGATTAAACCAGAATAGTTCAAAACATCTGCTTCTCTTCTGTCCTTTCTTTCCTTTTAACTAGTGGCCATTTCCCATAGCATAGAAAGAGGGTTGATGGCTATTCTCTCTGTAGTGGCAGTCTGGGTTCCTTTGACATCAAGAAATGGGAAAAGAAGAGAATGGGAGTGTAAGAACGATCTTTGCACAGAGATGGTACCCTAAAAATGGTTGTGGTTTCAGGGAGCTGGAAACTGTGCTGCAGAAATCTGACATTTTGTTTGTTTATTTCTTAGGGACTATTGCTTTTTTTCTTTTAATGCCAACACTATGGCAGCTGACAGGCAAAGGCCAAGATAAGAGTGCTGTGATCAGGGAATTTTCTGAACTTACTCGTCTCCTACCAGATATATTTCCTTGGCAGGGCAGGTTGTGTGGAAATTGTTGGAAAAATATAAGAAATTCCACAATACCTCGTTTGAATAAAATTATGTTTTTTAAAGGCAATCAATTGAACACTTATGACTAGTTCATCAGGTCAGTTTCCACCTCATTCATCTCTTTGGTTTTACAGCCACACAGCTGTCTTCAGGCATTTGAGTCCTTTCCATTAATCTCTAAGTATCTTTTGACAGTCTGGAAAAGTTTTCACAGTAAGTCTATAGGTAGCCACTCTTGTATGATAATGTTCAAGAACAATAACCCCATAGGAATACATACTCAGTGTTATATGTATTAATGCTGAAGACAGCTTTGAGAGGTGTTGTACACCCTCAAGCCTCTTGAAAGCAGAGAAAATACACAGGAAGCAGAAACACCCGCTCTGATTTTTTCAGAATTACACTGTTTTCGATTCAATTATAGATGATCCCAGCACTTACTCCAGTTTCAGCCGAAGTATATAGGAGTGCTCCCACCAGGATAATCAATGTCACACATAAACAGCAGCACCAAAGAAAGAAGAGGGCTCCTGTTCCTCTCTAGAGTTTCTCTGTTTATCAGAGGTGTTCCCTGGTGACAACAGTCATGCAGGGCTCTTCTTTGTCTCTTTTGAAATTTTTCTCCTATTAAGAACAGTAGCTTCATGGTTTTTCATTAATCTTCCACCTGCAGCCTCAAATACCAGACTGATGAACTAGAATTTCCTGCATGAAGGATGCTTTTTTTAATCATATAAATCTTTGTATGCAGTGCAATACACAAATGCTTCGGTAGGCAAGAAAAAATAAAATTGTAAGGCTGACACAGAAAGAAGTGATCACTGAAGTCACTACAGTGAGCAATGAGACAATTCCCCCCTCCAGTGTTAAATCTGCTGCAATTCCGCCAATGCTATCATTTGAAAGGCTCTGGCAACACCCCTTTAGTAGTAGGTTCAGACAGCCTAGCTTAATTATTATTAATAGCACGGAAAAGTCTTAAATTCTGCATCGTGGCAAAGATACATTATGCCAAATAGAACATTCCTTTCAGTGCAATCTGTATTTTTCAGCTCATGTTTTGTTTTGAGCTGATTCAAAGTGAAATTGTTTTGAATTTTTCACTTTGGCCATGCAATTGAAAAACCAGCCCTTCAGCCTCACCACTCTGTTGCCAGGTACCAAATTGCTCAGTGATGATTTACAGACTCAGTTACTCTTCTGAAGAAATTGTCCGGTCTCAGATCTCACTCTTGTTTGAAGTTATTCACAATCTATTCATGTCAAAAAGAAAGCATTTTTTAAAACCCAGGTATTAATTACATTTTCACGATCACAATGACTTACTTGGGGGCTTTCATAACAAAGCAAAATGTGTTGACAAAACTGATTTGCAAATAAAGATATTTAAACCAGGCAGCATTTAGATATCCCAGGGAACACCAGTTCTTTAGACTAGGAATCAACAGAAACATTGTACAGTCACAGGTTGCAGCATTCACTCTCCTCATCTTCCTTAATTTGGTAGAGATATTAAGTCTGTGTCCTAGTTTCTCAGACCATCGTGTGGGAGAACTCAGAAGGAATATCTTTCAGCTTAAATACAAGAATGGTTTGAATCAGCCATCTCACAGCTCATTATCTGAAGAAATGAACACATAACTGAAACTCCCTCTCCTTGCATCCCAGGGCATGGATTGATGCAGTTTTTCCCCCTTCTCTAACTATACACAATGCTCTACTCTCTAAATACTGTGCTGTTTTTTGAGAAGATCAGGGGGCAGCCAGTTTGGCACAGGTAGTAAAAGAACCAGGATTCTCTGTGGGGCAAAAGGAGAGCGAGAGCACAGGACTGATGTCCCTTTGACAAGGAAGCTCACAGCTTTGCTTTTTTTTCTCTCTCTCCCCTTCTCTCTTTTTCATTAATTACATGGCTCCTCTTTACACAGAGACCGAAAAACACTCTTGCACTGGAGCAGCCTTGGTATTATTTTTGGACTTCTCACATCGCTACATGTCTAGTCTATGCCAGGTCAGCAGAGAACTACTGACTGTTTCTTTATTTGGGATATTGGAATATGGAATATTTGGGATACTATGGACTACAAAGGTAACAGAAAAGAATAAGATATTGTCAGTAAGTGCAAATTCAGTGTCCCAGAGCCTGCTCAGTGAACACCCAGTCACAAGGGCTGGGATGCTGCCAGGTCAGGATGTCTCCGTTTCTGCCAATGCTGTGTCACGTTATTAGGCCTTTTGTAGTCAGCATCACCGTAACAGGTAAACATTTCCTCTGCAACTATCACACACCATGTTCCTATCTTCTGAAAGATTTAAAAGCTTGCTAGCAGACAGTGAATTAGTTCAAACAAAACAGGTCTATCTTGTGGCTCCATTCTTGACTGAGAAACTGTTTATATTAGTTTTCCCTCAAGGGCTCCACTTACGGTAAACCAGTAAACACAATTAAGGCTAAACACATTATCTACTATATACCATCGCTAAAAATTGCCTTTTGCTTTTAGCTTTGTCTTTGGGTGTAGCCTGTTCTAGTCACAAGCCATCCCTCAACGATTAGGATGCAGCATCTTAAAACCCTTATAAAATTCAAGTGGTGGACAGGATTAGATGCTGCAGACTCTAAATCACAGTGCAATGGCGTAACTCAAAAAATACTCCAAAAGACTTTAAATCCTATTCCAAATTAAGCTGGAAAGGACCACTGCTGTTAGGGGGCACACCAAGCTGGCTCGGAAGGGGAACAGGATGGTATAGAGAATTCCCATCTTAGCATTTTCCTCCTGCATCAGCCTTGTTTTTATGGTCATGGTGACTTTGTCAGCAAAATGTGTAAAAGGCCCAAGTTAACACTTCCTGGCTTTGTTCTGAAAGTGCCTTTTGCTCTCAAAGGATGCCAGCAGGACCAGGTACAGATAAATCGTACTTCCAGATTCACTAGAAAGGACAGAATATTTCAGAGTACATACTGCTTTAGTTTTACTGTAAAAGGTGTGTTGCAGAGATGGACAAATGCTATGAACACAGCTCCTTCCAACAGGTCTTGTTCCAGTCTCTCCTTAGGAAAGAATGAGAGGGAGGATCCAAATCTGAACTCCCCACGTCTGGATTGTTTGAGTGTCTCCTCCTTCACAGAACTACTGAAACACCCAGTAGCATCTTCCTAAACTGTAAAGGGAGATCATAGAATCACTAGGTTGGAAAGGACCCACTGGATCATCGAGTCCAGACCTCTGATGGTAGGTTGTCTGGATCTGACAAGGTACTCTTCATTTTCTCAGCCACTCTTTCTTGTGGCCCTCCACACGCTGTTTCACCCTAGCAAAAGCCCTGCACTACACCCCAGTGCAAGAACAGCATTTGTTAAGAGCGGAGCAGCGAGCAGATGAGATCAGGCAGAATGTGGCAGATCAACCCCTGCAAAAGCACCGATGAGGTAACATCTAGGGCTTTCTCTGCTGTCAGTCATGCAGTTTGCGTTTTATCAGTTCTGCTGATTAACGCTGTTACAACAATCCAGGGACAGGTTGCAGGGGCAGATGGGAAAGTGTCACTCAGCTGAGAGGTGGAGGAAGAAAAGGAGGAAAGAAAGAAAGTAAAAGAGTAATTGTTCTGGGCTTAACACAGTGGCCTGTCTGATTCCTATAGGAAACCACTAGTCATTTTGCCATAAGCCAATGAGAGCAGCACTAAAGCAACAGCAAAACAAGAGAAAAAAATCATTTGCTCTGCAGAAAAACCTATGTATTCCAGAGCACTGCCACTGGCAGACCATTATCATCATCATATTAATCAATCAATTGAAGCTTTCCTGGGAAATAAAATTAATTGGATGACAGGGACAAAAGGAGCAGGCAAAAAGACTTCAGCCAGGAACAGTTTTATTATTCTGAAATCTATTGCCTAATGTCTTGCATAGAACCACAAAATCATTTGGGTTGGAAGGGACCTCAAAGCCCACCCAGTTCCAGCCCCACTACCATAGGCAGTGACACCTCCCACAGCATCAGGTTGCTCAAAGCCCCGTCCAATCTGGCCTTGAACATCTCCAGCTATAGGACATCAGCGACTTCTCTGGGCAACATTTTCCAGTGCCTCACCACCCTCACAGTAACAGATTTCTTCCTAATATCTAATCCAAATCTCCTCTCTTTCAGTCTAAAACCATTACCCCTTGTCCTATCACTGCAGCTCCTGATAACAAGTCCCTCCCCACTCTTCCTATAGGCCCCCTTCAGGTACTGGAAGGCTGCTATAAGGTCTCACTGATGATTTAGTACCTACTTCCCAGTTACAGTAGGAGACACGTGTGCGTATACTGGGACCATCACATAAACATTTCCTTCTTGCCTGAAGAGGGATCAGTTGTGGGCTTTGCAGGTAACGTATGTATTACTCTTTGACCAACACCTTTTTCGTCATCACACCAGCCACATAGAAAAGCTGTTCTGTCCTTCCTGCCAAGCACAGAAGTACGGGGAATGCTGTTCTCCCTAAGTGGAGCCTCTTTTCTGGAAGAGTCTTGTTAAGTGCTCTGGAAGATCAGTGAAGGGAAAAGGCTAAAAAAGGATGCAATCATCTACTGTAAAAGAGGAGTAGAATTTTTCTTATATGATGTTGTTCTCTACTTACCAAGCAGTTGAAATAATATTCCAAGAAAATCTCAGCATTGGAATTTCAGGAATGCTCAGTATTTCCACAAAGTGACTGATCGGGATTTGATTCTGTCAGTTCAGCCATAAACCAACCACAACCAATAGCAGCTGTACCAATCTCACTCCGTCTTTTCTGTTTTAGATATGATGCTCTAAAACACAGCTTCTTTAAAGTGAAGAAACTGAAGAAAGACCCAGGAGCTCAAAATTTAAAGTTATGTTGTCCTCTTGGAAAGAAAGAAAAAAAAATCAGATTCAGATAATTTTGTTTGTTTCCAGAAGCTGAAACCATTAGCACCATAAAATCATAGAATATCTCACACTGGAAGGGACCCATAAGGATCATTGAATCCCACTCCCTGCTCCTTGCAGAATTACCTAAAAGTAAACTTCTGTAACAGAGGTGTGAAATAATAAAACAAAACAAAACAAAATGAAGAAATCCACATGTGCTCATAAGCTATGTATGCTCAAAATTAACAAAACGGTGTGTTTGTCAGTGCAGTGCTCCACACTGGCATTAAGGTTGATTATAGTACCAGTTAATCAGGGATCTACCGAGCCTCCGGGAGCCTCCCCTGGCAGGCACTGGACCCTGCAGCACCTCCCTTACTCTCGGACTCCTCCTGGCTGCAGCAACCTGAAGCCTCTCTTCAGGAGAGGTAGCAAGCAATGGGATGCTGTGTATCTGAGCCTTTCTTATACTTTTCCTCTGTGGTACCCGACAGGTAACCCCCATGAGGGGAAGCAACCTCTGAAATCTTTTGATTGCACTCACAGCTAGTCTTTGTCAAGCCTATGCAAAGTCACAGAATCACTAGGTTGGAAAAGAACCACTGGATCATCAAGTCCAACCATTCCAATCAGTCACTAAACAAAGTCAGCACAGTCTGTGCAAAGGAGCAGATTTTTTTTTTTTTGCCTATTTAAACTATGTTCAATTTCCTTTCCACGTTGCTCACTTTTATAACTAAAAAATAAGTTGTCTTCCTCCCTGGACAACTGAAATACTGAGATATTTATTCTTCTGACTGCACCAGAGTTTGTTTTATTGGACAATAATTCAGTAAGCTGACCACACACTCTTTCTTACACTAGAAACGTCTCTGGCTTGCAAGCCAGCTCTAGCAATTAGCTCTTTCCAGCATCTTAGCCCTTAACACTGAAGGTAAGTAACTTGGCTGTGGATAACGATCTTCCCAAAAGGATCCTGAGGACTAATGGTCCAGCCCTCTTCCTCCCAAAATTAGTATGGTGATCTATAAGGTGGTTTTGGCATAGGCATCATGTAGATGGAAATCCAGATGATTTTCATTGTCTAGAAAACTTCGAAAGCTCATTAATTCAAGCTGAAAATTTTAGAACTCTTAGACACGCCATAAACAGCCCAACTGTCACATTGTGGCCATGCCAGCAGAATGGATTTTGTCTTCTCTGCATGAAATCTCTCAATTCTTTATTTTTTCCAGTCAATTCCTTCATGGTTCTGTCTCCAGCAGTTGTTAAGGTGTGGTAATAACCAGTAGATGCAATTTCATTCCTATAGCAGGATTTCTCTGTTGTTGTGCTCCATGCTGTGGTCTATTATGCCAAAGCACGAAGAACTCAGCAGTAATCTCACAGTCTCTAGCAGAATTTCTGGAGACTTGCCTGCCTTGTCCAAGCCAACCTGTGTGGCGCCAGGCTGGAAGCACAAGCATTACTGTTGGTAGCAGGGATATATTAACATGAAAATAGAATTTGCTGTGAGTGTGAGGACTTGACTTCTCAGCTAACAAGGCAGAGTCTCCTCTTGAAAACCATTACGGGCCAAGCTGGCCAAGAGAAGTGAAAAATTAGCAACACACCTTAAATAAGTTCTCCATCAATTTTGAAACATTCTCACAGATTTTTTCCATGTGCTGTTTCAAAAACATGATTTTCAAATACAAGGTTAGGATTGTGGATGCTTTTTAATGCCCCAGATTAAAAAAGGCAAGCCAAGGCACATTCTCACCATTTTTCCTGTGATTCAATGATTAACTTCGAATGAAACCGTTAACGTTTTCTGCCTCACATTGTCAATGAGTAAGACTGTGTGACTGCTAAACCCACCCTTCTGACAACAGGCTTAGAGCTTTTAGAACTGTCATACTATAAGGAAAAAAAAAACAGGAAAAAGAAAGGAAAATCATTACTTCTGTGCTACCATCAAAACTAAATAATGTTCCCTACTGGGGCTGGGCACACAATGCAGCTACAGCAGGTTGGAGTTTCAGATCAGATTAGTTGCTGAGCACATAGTGATTTTTCAGATTCCTGGGTGGCCTGTGGGTGATTCTCTTTACTGAATCTTATTTCAAAAGGCAAATTACTAGAAAAAGCCTATGCATAATTTTTTTGTAGCGGAGATAATTCTTCATTTGGAAACCAAAGCGCACAAGTGGTTTCTGCTTTGTTTTGAGCTATGTGCCACGTGTCACTCAAATATTTACTTTGCATATTAACGTAATCTCTAGATCTTATCTGAGAAGAATGATGTCTCAATTATGAGTCACTCTTATTCCTTCTTGTGTAATCAATTTTTTTAAGAAATATGTTGCATTGAGATGTGAAACAGGACAGGCAAGTGCCCAGTCAATAGGATAAATGCTCAGCAATAATAAACTGGCATTTTAATTGGTAAAGGATTTTTATTTCTAAAAAAATGTATTTTTCATATAAGGTACTATGTTTATGGTAGACAACAGCAGGGATAATTCATAGACATTGAGATATCTTGAGCTACAAAACACTTCTAACTCCCGAGACCACTGGTTGCAGACAAATATCTGCTGGTATAAACAGGAGGAGAATTGTGTGCTTAAGGTCTCTGTTTTTTATAGCTACGAGGATGGTCGGGGTTTTTCTCCAAGCTTTATTAGGAAAGAATCTTTATTCATTGTTAGTTTTCCAGTAGTAGAGAAGCTATATCAAAATATGAGTTACTTGTAATAAGATCTCAATTCAATTTTATTTTTGTCCTGTTTTAACAAAGGTTTCAGTCAATTTGCCTAGACCCTGAACACAAGACAGCAAGAAAGAGGCAATTATGCTTCAAAGAATATGTGAACTATCTAAAAGGGAGAAAAACATCTCACAATTTCATCCACCTACAAGTCAGCAGAGCTTTCCTGAGGCAGCTTTCCCATCACACTGCCTTTATATATGGGCCTATGTAGGGCTCGATATCCAGAAGTGCTTTGGCTCCACCAGCAGCTATGCAGGAATCCCTAGGTGAGTTTTTACAGCCTCTGTTATACACAATGATCCTTCTGATCTTAACTCCATGGTTACATCCACAGTCAGAACTAGGACAATCGACTACAAACAGAAAAAAAACCACCCAGAATCCAATTGTTCCATCTTACGAGAGAAACAGGAGAGAAGCCCCCAAATAATTGTCAGTGTAGATCATACATGCAACAAGAGGCTGTCTTATGTAAAGATAGGAAAAGCACCAGCTCTGATGATTATTAAAACCTTGTTTGTCTCTGATAGCACCCATGATATCCAGGGGATTGATATAATTATTCAAGGTGACTGATATAATCTTTGCTAAGTATCATGCTATTCGTCTTAGAGCAAACAGCATAATTAAGATTGCAAAAGAAAGCCACTGATACCTATCTAAACAGACGTTTAAAATCACTCGCTTCCCCTAGAAGATCCCAGTGAAGATGGTGAGTGACCACAGTGGGGAGAGAAGTATTCATGGCAGGAGGCAAGAGGATGTTTGCATCCTCTCAGCTCACCTATAATAAAGGCTGAAGATTGGAGAACATGTGCGTGCCCCGTGCCAGGCGAAACAGATCTAGTCGTCAAGTGAGCATCTGCCTCCTGTACGCCCATAAACAGCCTTAAAAGCATAAACAGCTCCAGGTTCTTTCGTGAGCATCAACTTGGCAGAATGTTAAGCATATTAAAGCTGTTCTAAACAGTTAAGCTCTTAAGCCACCCCACATCACAGTAAGAACTTCCTGTGCATGAGCACTTTTTGATGCACTCGTAGTTTTATCACTTATTTTCCTCTGCTCTTCAGGGGAAAAGAGACATCTCCTTCCCAAAGGAACAGACCCTTTCTCCCACAGATTAATTTCCTGCTTAATGGTAGTGTCTGATTGCAGTGCTACACTCACTGAAAGCAAAGAGTGAGAGATTTCAGCGTTGGTGATTACCATCTTCACAACATCAATGAGAATACAGATAATTACTCAATTAACATTTTTATATGTCAACACGGAAGAGTGGAAAGGTGGCTGGGTCTAAACTGTGCCCTCCAGAACACCCACTATATGTTCAGACAGATCATGTTTCATAATAAATATCAAGTATCAGAATATCCTGCCACAAACAAATATTAATTTGACATGCAACCACAGCTATCCTAAAATCCATCTTTAGCTTACTTTATCAAATGTTTCCATGAACAAAAGAAAACTCAGTCTGTGCCAGGTATCCATCCAAGCTCTGTCCTTATCAGGAGCACTGCAGATGGGTCCTGTTGGGGAGAATAGTCTTGGCACAAAACAGTCTTATAGTAGGTTTGGATGAAGTGAGAACAATCCTTATTAAGAAGTTCACAAGGTCACTGCTACACTTGGAGATGCCAAGTATGAGGAAGGTGTTTTAACTCTTATCTTTGTTTCTTACTATCCAAATACATTTTAATTGCCAATAAAATCAATTAATTTTCCCCAACTTGAGTCTGTTTTGCCTGCAATGGTAATTGGTAAGTGATCTCCTTGTCTTTATCTCAACCGAAGAATATTTCTGTCTTATTTTCATCCCCCTATCCCGATGAGGAAGAGAATATGATCGGTTGTGTGGGTGTCTGACCAAGGTCAACCCACCGGAGACAAAGCATGTATTTAACAAAAAATCCAGTTCAGTCATAAATGTAGTTACCAAGAAGATTCCAGTTATAATGTCAAGGATTACCACCCTACACAGATCTCTGGGCTGATATAAGCATAAACACTTAAATGATCAGAAACTTTCAGTGATCATTGACTTCTAAAATAAAATATCAGAGCCCCATATACAACTGTAGCTATGGCTTTTCATCATTCTCTGTGATGGTTTGTATAGGAGCATAAGAGGTTAGGATAAACTTCTCTCCGTGTCCTAAAGTTATTCCTGTGCTGCTTCTAGTGGTCTTCATCTGGCTTTCAGGTTAGCACAAAGTAAAATTTCTGGGATAATAGAAAATTGTGCATTAAAAAACTCTGTTGCAAACCTGTTGCACAACATTCCTTTTGCTGCAAAGCAAGTATGAGCAGTAGGCTGGGACTGTGGGCAAACTGGGATAATTATATAGTGCCTGCCAACCTGACTTGCTCACATCTTCAACTGGATATGCTACTGACACGTGACGGCAGCTCATGTCACTGGTCATATGTGCTGCTTTCTTTCCTAGACACAGTCGTATTGCAAAGACATAGATAGAGCGATCAACCTTTGAAGCACTTTTGGTCCCCAGGCTTGCCAGAGCTACCCAAAGGTAAGATATTTCAAGTTACTATACTGGGGATCAATGCTCTTTATTCCTTAGGAAGTAGAGAAAGAGGGATGGTAAAGGTTAAAACAGATGGTGAGATTGAAGAGTATGACAGCCGTGGCTCTCGGTTGTAAATGGTAACTCTCTAGCATTAAATTGTCAAGCGTTTAAAATCTGCAAGCTCGCTCTCATGTTCCTAAAATCTGGAGACACAGATTTTTCTCAGGATGTTTTAAGTTTCTCCTAGAACAGATCAGACGTGGGAAACAGGAAAACTAGCCTTCTGATAAGGTGAAGATGAGAGCAGTAATAAGAATGGCAACTCAAACTAATCACCATAGGAAAGGGCTTAGCTCACACAAAGCAGGGCACACACCTGCTTTCTTCAGATGAATGTTTATTCATGAAAACTTCATAACAGTTGCTAAACCAGATTCAGATGCTTCATGAGATGTTGCTTGAGCTGTTCTATCAGTTTTCAATTGAGGGACAAATTATGGAGACTATATTTACATGGGTACGTATGAAATGCTGGCTACCTATGATTCTACGCTGTTGGTAAGGGAATTTTAATCCATAAAAGAATCAAATGGAAAGATGGCAAACATCAAATGTTAAGGTAATGCTGAAGTCCTGGAAAAAAATTGTGTAAGGGTACCCCCAATTCTGATGGCTAGAAGGGAACAGGAAAGACAAAGAGAGATCAGTAGAGGACAAAGGCTGAATCTAAACTTGGTATTTCCTATCTTCTGTTGTTTATCAAGTTTTAAGATGAAGCATAACCAAGTGCAAACCATATTATAGCAGAATGGTCGCAGTGTCTCCTTGGTACAGTGGCCATATGCAACAGAGCTGAGCAAAACCAAGACTAATTAATTTGCTCATTGTCATTGTTGCAGAACAGGAACTGAGCCCATCTTTTTTTTCCCCTCAGTCCAGGTTAATGCACAAACCACAGGGCAATACTTCCTTTTAGTGGTTCCTACTCTATTTTTGGAATGGTAGTTAAGGGGAGACAACGCCTTATGCAATCCCAGTGCCCAGTCATGCTCGCCCTTCAGAAAAGGCGCCTTTTAAATGTGATTGAAGTTGGTCATCTGGAGGAAGCAAGGGATTATACATCAAACAGTAAATTAAGGAACAAGATTTAAGAGATACATTTGTTTTGCACTAAAGGTTAACACAGAAACCAGTGTTTGAGGTTATTCAGTCCTATAATTAATAACCTTGATAGAAATATAGGATTGGTTACTAAAATCTGTGAATGAAGGAACAAAGTACGGAGGTAGGAAATTTGTTAAGACAGAATGAGGAAACCCAGAGACGTGCTGTGACAGAACTCACATGTGTCATGCTACAAAGCATTGCATTCAGAAAATAATACCAGGAATTTCAGCTACAAGCTGGGAGTTCATTTGTAATGAAAAAAAGGGAAAAAAATGTAATGAAAAAAAATATACTGCTGGATAAAGCAACATAGATACAACCCATCAGCGTGATATAGCTGTGGGAAAGGGAAAAACTCTATTGTACTATTCTAAAGCCAGCACTTCCATTCAATTTAAAACGACATTCATATCATTGTATAGGCTGAGGACAGAGCTCACTGGTCACTTGTGGCCAAGGTGGATGAATTCACTGCACAGAAATGAGAAGGGACTCAATAAACTTGTTTAGCCCTGTGAAGGAAAGGATGCAGAGAGATGGGAATGTTCTTAGAGCTGTCTCAATCAGAGAAGGTTTTTCTATAAAAGCACGATGCTGGCATAGTAACAAACAGAGATAAATTACCATGAATAACTTTAGGCTAGAAGGCTTGTGATACTTCACAGCATTTTAAACTGCTTTAAAGGTGAGAGCGACAAGAGTAGTAAATGTACTAAATTATAGACTGGAGCTCCCATTATGAAGGAATAACCTGACATAAATGGCTGACCTGGGACAGGACTGGAATATCCAGGGAGTTCCTGCTTATCCAGCAGCCTTGTGAGTTGACATAGGCAGGGCAAAGCTGTTGATTGGCTTGCACAATTGCTGCAACCGCCTGTGCAACTGCAGGAATCAGGCAACCAGGTCTCTGAGTGCACATCAGAGCAAAGGAACCCTGGGCCACACTTCAAATGAAATAAAACAAAACTAGTCCCCCAAAGCTTCCAAATCTCTTTGCATCTCTGTCACTAATTACCATACCATGAAGGAGAAAAACGTTTTCTCCGAAATGGCAAGAGTAAAGAGCTCTTTCTCTCTCAGCAGAGCTCTGTTCACCAGAATTTCACTCTTCAGTAAGTGTTTCAATATGTCCTGATTTTGTGAACAATGGTTGTGCTCATTTTATTCTGAACTTCCATTTTAGCCACATAGGACTTGGATTACATGTAAATATCTCCCTTTCCACACAAGGGGAGAAACAGTATCTACAACAGTGACTTTCTAGGTTCTGCCCAGCTCCCTGGTTCAATGCCAAAAGCATTCTGATGACTACAACAACCAACCCACCCACTTCTTCCACTGACCACTTCCAGCAGTGACCTTACATATTGGCTAGTAAGCCAAAGCAGCTGACAAGCCAATGGAACCAAGTGAAGAGTTTGCAACAAGAAATATGGTTCATATGCAGTTGAATCCCCCATAGCTACATCCTCTCCATTTGACAAAGGAAGCTGGTACCCTGATACAGGCTTAAAAGCCAGAAAAACTGTAGGATCAAAAGGGAAATTTGGGAGCAAAGAATGAGGAACTGGCAGAGTATCCTTCATCTCACTGAGAAGGTTGTCTGCTTCAGACATCCTGAATACTTTTTAATGTCCAACTTTTAATGTGCTGCCAGTGGTCATCTCTTTTAGCTTCTGTAAGAATAAACAAACACCTGAATGCTGTTCCACAACTCTTTGCTTATCTGTATTACAGCTCAAACTATTTCTTCTGAACATCTGAAAAGCCTCAGCCCAGTGTGAATGTTACCACAGACTACCAGCTCAGGGCTAAAGGCAAAACACCTCTCCATTTAGGTACTCAGTGCTTCACTCTTAGCCAAAAACTAGAATTAACTGCTTCAGTAAAGTAAAACAGAGACATTCAATATTGTTCAAGCCACAGATGCAATTGTGTGCCAGCAATGGCAGAAATTGAAATTGTCTCATAAATGCAGCTGGAAGGGCTAAACACCCAAGAAAACATTAAACCAATGATGAAAGGAGAACAAGAACACATTACAGCAAACTGAAAGCCTTTGAACTAGTATCCTATGAACCAACA